>JANFOE010001224.1:0-145495 GCA_025667525.1 Glebionis coronaria
TATATATATATATATATATATATATATATATATATATATATATATATATATATATATATATATATATATATATATATATATATATATATATATATATATATATATATATATATATATATATATATATATATATATATATATATATATATATATATATATATATATATATATATATATATATATATATATATATATATATATATATATATATATATATATATATATATATATATATATATATATATATATATATATATATATATATATATATATATATATATATATATATATATATATATATATATATATATATATATATATATATATATATATATATATATATATATATATATATATATATATATATATATATATATATGTATATATATATATATGTATATATATGTATATATATGTATATATATGTATTTATATATGTATATATATATATATATATATATATATATATATATATATATATATATATATATATTTATATATATATATATATATATATATATATATATATATATATATATATATATATATATATATATATATATATATATATATATATATATATATATATATATATATATATATATATATATATATATACTAGTTTCGTAACCCGCCCTACGGGCGGGTATGTTTCGCTAATTTGTTTTTGAAAGAACGTTGCTCGTTTTTTTATATCGGTTGACATTTAGACATATACAGTTTAACTGTTTTTTTAAAAGAAACTAACCTTTAATTATGTTTCGGCCATCAAACTGATTATGTCCTATGTTAATCTTTCGTGTAATAAATTAAGTAACAATTGAATGAATTATGAATATCGTAAAATATTTTTATCATGAATAAAGAACAAAAATAAACATGAAGTAATCCGATAAAATAAAATAATCCTTAATAAATTACCCACCGTTACAAAGTATATATGCTTTTACTTCAAACGCAAACTAACTTTATTTATACACAACTTTGGTTGTTGACTTTGTGTATTTACCATCTCTATCACGACATGAAATCTTCAAACTCATCGTACTCTTGACTCTTGAGATAACGACCAATAGTTCCGCATGAGAAAAAACTCGCCCCTTGAATAAATAACCCAACAACCTTAAATGTTTAAACGTGACTTTTCTTAACGTCATACCAAAGCAACCTTGAACAGGAAATTGTCGTCGCTTTAGTTTAAATGGTATCTTATTGTCTGACGGGCTAATGACCATACGCAGTATTGCATTGCTCTCCCGACTGGCCGACTTGTTTCATGAATATTAATTTACAAAAAAATAGTTAAAGTAAATCAATAATAATCATACCAAACTATTTACTGAATGTATTAAAAACAAAAACAAAGGAAGTATATGAGAAAGTTACTATAAAAGTATGGGTAATAATAAAGTCTATGTTGTAATTTCAAATGACAAACAAATTATCTTTAAAGAGACAGTTTGTTGTTGATTTTATATATTTAAATGACATATAATTGGCTAGGGTTCGTAATACAAATAATATTATATAAAATTATAAGATAATCCAAATGCATATTATGACGTTTTTGAGATTGTTTATTACAATGATATCTATTATAAACATGTGTTTTTCGTGTCTTTTTAATTCTAACTCGTAATTTAGTACAAATTAAATCGTTTATTTTAAAATGCATTATTCATCCTTTTAAAATAAATGAAAAATAAGCAATTTTTGTGTTAACAGAGGCAAAAAACAAATATAATAACCGAGCAACTAAAAATACTTAAAAGAGCAAAAGTTTAAATCACTTCAGACACAAAATTTTATATCTAATACGAGGACGCAAAATTTTAAATAATTTCAAGAACCCCAAAACTAAATTTACAAATATAATTGAGGAGCAACTAAAATACTTAAGGAATCATAAAAATAAGACATCAAGTAGCAAAAACCAAAGATGAATTAATGGTATCATTTATAACCCAATCAGAAAAGTTCACACTAAACTAATAATCATGAAGAAAATTTGTAACGTCCAAAAGAAATTCAGTCACTAAGCATGAAAATTAATTGATAATGGTCACTCGAGAGTAGGGCTGAGCATCGGGTGAAGATCGGACCAGACCGACCATACTTGATCCGGGCAAAAGACCGAGATAATTGAACCATCAGGACCATTGTAAACGAAAAAATCGAATCAAAATAAGAGACTCGATCAAAAAAACGATGGTTTAGTTTTCGGTTTTTCAAATAATCGAAATCCTGGTGCGGTATCGATTTTGACGTATAAACCGAACCGAACCGTTTTTAATTAACTGAGTGTTGATTGGCATGCCTAACTAATGTGCCTATTGATACGCCTAAATTTATGTGGCATCATTTTGTTGGTGATAAACAGTGGACCCACCTTTTCTTACACAAATAAAACACTTTCACGTCACTTTAGCCATAAAATTAGACATATATTTAGGCTTTCAAATCAATTTCCTAATTATAATTTATACATTTGTTTATATTGCTACTGGGGAAAACAAAACATCTAGATCCGTCTATACAATTAATTAACCACGTTTAAATTTTATAGAAAATATGTATAAAAATAATTTTTATAAAATGGACTCAAGGAGAGAGAAAAAATAGTTTTTATAAAATAATTTTTATATGCATAAAAATAATTTGTTGACCATAGTGTAATATTGACCCTTCACTTAAGAAAAAATTTCCTGAAACATAATACTTTTTAGTAGTAATAATCTACATGAATCATAACACCGAGTGTTACAATCCCAGACTCGAATGAATCACTTTTAAATAAAAAAAATTCCTCACATGCAGTTTTAATCTTAGCAAGGGACTCTTGGGATTGTTCAACAATCGGATTTTTTTTATTTCCAACTTCATGACTAATTGTACCAACAGAAGGTCGTTAATGTGATAACATAATAATAGGATCTAAAGCAGACAAAAAAAAGAGTCATGATTTAGTTTGCCTCTGAATGGACTTTTCGGATTGAACCCTCCAACTTATCACTTGCAGTAGTCGTGAAGAATTGCAAAAAGTGGAGTATAACATGTAACACAACAGAGGTAAGGATATCCTGTGGATCTATTTACTGGGAAAAGAGATATCAATGATATTAGCGATAAAAAACAAAGGATGAAAGTTCAGAAGTGACTTTTCTCCTATTTATAAAGGTATTAATGTGTGTACAAATGATATCAGCTTTGTTGATATCATAAAATCTAAATCAAACAATCAGTAGTCAGTTTCTTGACATCCACATGAATGGCTTTCTTGCTCCATATATCTCTGTACCACACTTGGTGTCGAGAAAAAGAGTCGATCAATATTGTGTACCCTATAATGCCTGGTCTCGACCTAACGAATCATTACAAAAAGAACTGTTACAAATATAGGCATAGGTTATTATAATTCGAAAAGCCAATTTCAGCCTTAATTTAAAAAGCCTATTTTTTCTGTAAGCTTAAGGCTGAAACGTGATGTATCTATGAAAATGTTAATGTCACTCCTTAACTCATTAGTTGTATGCAAAAACTCAATGACTTTTATAGCAATGAATATAAACAGCGAACCTTCTTTTTGTAACCCCTTTCAACAGCATGCATACGTGTTAAAATAGCTAACCTTCTAATTTGGTCTTCCAAAAGATGATCATACGCAGACGTGTCATTTTGGATTGGGGCTATCCTCTGTATGGTAAAAGGGATCTTATTAAAAGAACCATGTATGGCTATAGCTTCCACGCAAAGTATCATCATGTGTGAAATCTGAACATGACTCCACCAGACCTGTTTTGTCGACCCGATCCCACTTAAAGATGATTATCAGTGGGAACTTTCACCATTATTGTTAGTCTGTATCTTGTCCTTCACATTTTTTTCATCTGAAATTTTTAAATATATATAATCAGTAATTATTTAGTACTGGTCAAAGGGGAATATGTTTTTAGTTATAGTGCGACTCAGATGATATATTACATTAAAAACGTACGCTAGACAACTTCCGTTCATGGGGTGGCCGGCTTGGTAACTGAATGGAAGTATTGCTAGGCTTGAAAAAGAATGTCAAAGACAAGTAACATGAGCGAACATTGGAAACATTAGAAAAGGTATGAGAGTGAACAATGATAAGTAAATTACATGGTAGACGTAATTATACCTTTATTTAAAACAACTTAAAAGGTCCCTCTTCAATATCAGCAGAAGCTGGAAAATTGGTTTACTCTTAATATTATCTGTTTTACGCAAACTTTCAGGTTTGGATGAATGTTGAGCATCATATGTGAGCACATCAGATATTTTGGTATGTGTTTTCATGGTTTCGTCGTCTTGTTTTCTCTGAACTGGAACGGGATCACTCCTGACAGAAGAAATTAAGTTACATAGAACTTTTTTTGCAACATTATCTTCCTCGTCAAAATCCTCTTTATCGCTACCTTTCAGCTATGTAAGAAGCATGAACTTAAATCAGATGACGTCTTTTTAAGCCCATACATGAAATCACAGCAAAGATAAATTCAAGGAACAAATTAAAAGTTAAATTTTGAGAATCCTAAAGTTAAATTGTAATTTGTAACTGGAACAGTTTCTTAAATGGTCATATTAGAGAACATTTCAGGGTAATACCCAGACCTGCAACATCTACTGTGTATCTTTAGAAAGTTAATCATTAGTCATAATTGATCCAAAATTTGTATTACTATTTGCCACATTTTATTGACACTTCCTTGGTCAAAACACACAGTTCTATTGCTCCTCCTACTGCGTGTGCTTACTTAATACATTCTAAGGTTTTGTGTGTGTTATGTCTACTACTGACATCTTACCCCTAGAAAGAGCTATTATAGCCTTCGGCAGATCTGTCTTTCCTGTATTAAAGGCACAACCCCTTTTATAATCCTATACACCACTCAAACACATCTATGTATATGCATCATGCATGTATTAACTATTTCATTTTTTACTTGAAGATCTTGACCGACCGGATGCTCCTAGTCCAAGTGATCCTTACTTAAGAGAACATCTTTGTTGGTGAGCACCAACTGAAGTTGCAGTCTTTTTGTTTGTTTTTCTTCTTGTCACAGTGAAACATCATCTCGATTATAGTTTGTATGTGATATATAATAGCAAGAAGTATCAATTAGCTATCATTAGCTTATTCTGATAAGGGATCTTCTATAAAACATGAACTAACTTATAAACTCTACACATAAAACACTAAAACTGATCAAGTTTAACCCGAATCTAAATCTGGTTGACCATATTCAAACAACCTAAGCACTTTTAATCACTATTTTCACAAATAAGTTTGTCACAATTGATTGCTAGTTTCATTATTTGATGGCGTTAATAAAATGAATCAGGAAGTGTTTGAAGGGTTGACCATCATAAGCAGTGAAGAGTATGAGCAGTTGGTTCGTTCTCTCTATCCTCACAGCCAAGTCTTTTATTAGAAAAATAATCTAAATACTGATTTAGGCTTTCGTGTCCTAATATCTGATCTCATTGGTATTTAGGAGAAAAACATTGTGTAAAAATAGATCTCAGCAAACACTTTACCTGATGCAACCGGCTTCTTAGTAAGTGCACCCGCCCTCCATTCAGTACTTTCATGTCTCAGAAGCTGGCTTCTTAGTGAGTGCACCCGCCCTCCATTCAATAGTTTCATGTCTAATCGTGGCTCTAGATGCTCTAACCGAAAGGGGCCGCGTTAGGTGTGGCTGCACCAAGAGCTTACGGGTTTTTGCCGATACTTGGTCCTTCCAGTTTCTCTCCACGGACTCGCTCATGGGGCTATTTTTGCAAGCTGCATTATGGAGCAACATAAAGTTTGTACGGGTCATTAGCAGGGTCTGGATTGAACGGGATTGTAGGCCACATTTACGCAATTGGAGCTATACTTTTTGGGATTGATTATAGTTTTTTAGACCATTTGATGGTTTTTGGCCTACTTGCGAGATCAGACCAGTCAAGGAATTGAAAAAGTGGGCCTACTGTTTAAGTACCTATGAAGTAAAACACTAACGAAATAAAGTACCTGCGAAGTTTTCATAAGAGCACCTTTAGCCTAATAGAAAGTCGCCCGACTCGTAAGATTAAATCTCCTAGTGAAATAGACACCATGATACCTGGGTGTTTGAATCTCCCTTATCCAAAATAGGTTTCGCCACTTGCAAACGACTCAGTTTTGCTGATGTATGAAGCACAATTGTACCATTATTTCTGGGTTGTTTGTGGCATTGGGTGATTGAATCTCCCTTCCCAACAAAACTATAAAAAAGAAAAATATCAGATTTATATTCGCTAACCACAGCTATAATCATTATCTAAATAGCATAACCACCTGAAAAGATATGAGGTCTCAACAACGGGTATCGATAGACTACCTCTGTTTAGGGTGAATTTACTTTTACCATTATGACTTTTACAGACAGTATATGCCATTAGCGTATAATATACCTATAAAAAAGGTTGTTTCCCCAAGTTTGGCGAGCTTCTTGTCAGAAAGGGAAGAAAGGCAAACAATACTTGTCAACAAAACACATATCTTTCGAATACAAGTGTTTGAGGTAGACTAATCTTTTTTCAGCGTCATCAGGATTATCAAAGCCACTTTCTATTACTGAATTTACATTATCCATGTACTTTGACTGTTGTACCTTCCTTTTTGCATGCATTTTATATAAGTGAAAACATGATATCAATTATTAATATAATAGCAAAAAATGCAATTCCTGTTACACAATATAAACAAACGCTATAGGTTCAGAAAAGAAAAAAATACGTGATTCCAAACATGTAATTTTACACTAATATAGCAACAAATATTTTAGGACTGCCAGTATAGCAGCAAATCATTAGGTGCACAATATCAGTTTCGGAATATACAAATCATTAGGTGCACGACACCAGTTTCAGAATATATAAATAGTATACAAATGTAAAGATTCTGTGTACCTGATGGTCGAACCCAAGAAACACTTCACGAGTTCAACAGAGTAATGTCTTGCGTTTGTAGCTATGTCAGCAGTCTTTCTTGAAAAATCTTTCTAAAGCGATGATATTCCTTAGCTGCATTTACATATTTTAAGAATCCGAGTCAACGAAACCAGTATCCTGTTACAGAATATAATCCTGATGATGCTAACACCCTCTAAATCTTATTAAGCAGTCCTTAACACATCACCAAATCAAATGAAAATCACACTAAGGGGAACAATGTGGGAAAATCAAAAGGAAGTAACAGTGAGAGATACTGACCCAAGTCATCTATAAACAGCTAACGTATCCCATTACAGGATAATAAAATGATATCTCAGGGTTTGCATCAGATAGAAACGGAATCAGACCTAAAATGGACAAAACCTGTAAATTGTAATAAGCCGGCTCAGTGATGACACTAAATAAACAATTGCAAAAAACAAACCTGACCTATCAGGAGGTTGCCCACTTTAGTGACGGATCATCAATCTAAGAAAGAACCAACTGCGACCTCTTTTGGGAAAACTTTGTTCTGGAGCACAATGTCTCTACATTGCATTACGTGTGGAGCCTGTAAATAGCCTAACAAAAGGATGGAGCAGAGACAAGATAACTTATTTTGTTTCTTTTAGTCCATTCCATGAGCTGCAAAAAACGGCAAGTAGCGCGTCCCTTTCAGGGTGTTGTAAGATCGCTGAACGCTTTCACTTTTGTCCAAAAGAAGGAGAAGACGTCCTGCCTGAATTAGAGAAAGTAGGAAGAAGAAGAAAATACATCATTCAGTGAGCACATCAAGTATAAACTAACACTATCCGTACATCACAGAATATTACAGAATCCAGAAACATATACTCACCTTCATCAGAATCACCGTGAAGCCAACTGTTACTGTTCTGATATTTTGTTGAAAGGTGGGACCATTGTCTGCTCGGATCTTTTTACAGCCAAAACCACCATATTCGGAACGGTGTTGCAAACACAATCAAATTTTACTTGCCAAGAATTGGACTTCGATCTTGCCAAAATAAAAATCTACATAAAATTGAGATTTAGTGAAACTTATATAGTTCTTCCTGTCGGAGTGTCACAATTTATTGCGAATACTCACTCTCAATAGGATATTTAGTGAATAGTCAAGTGTTTCTAACCTACATCAATAAAAGAAGCATGTATGAGGCAAACATTCACGAAAATAATACAAATAGGCGAAACTAAAATTCTATCCCTAATGCAACATCACGTGTGTTACTTGAAGATACCAGCCATTTACTAGAGGATTGGGCTTGAGTTTGTGATAATTGGATTCATTGTGTTGATTAGCTTGATGAGTACATGCCACCAGGTTCACTCCCACTATAAGACCCTACACAACCAAAAAAAACATTCGTAAACTTCCATATATTCTGGGAAAATATACCAATCGATGGATCCACATTTCATTCTACCAGTACTTTTTTTCTTACCTGATGCACATACAGAATGAACAACATCGGGCCACACTAAAAAAGTTTGCAGGTCAACAACATCTCTAATGAAATATTAATAAAATCTAACTAAAATAATCGATCTCTTACTTGACGTCCAATTAATCTTATTTTCAAAAACTCACGGGCATAAGGAGTGGGGTTCTCCCTTCTTATAAGATTTCTAAGTGTTCGACACAACAGTAGTTATAGAACTCACATGTAATAGAGGATTTGAAATTCATATAGTGGTTGATAGTCATCGAAGTGTGATCTGATAGTAAGCACTCATCCAAGCACTTCCTGAGGACACATGGGTCTTTGACGCTGATCGCCAGTTTTTGTATTCCAGAACCGCCTGCATACCATATATGATTCACATAAGAGCAAAAACCAAACAATGACTTATACCCATTAAAATTACTGTTGTTTCAGGATTCCCAAACACCCCTAAAACAATACCCAACTGATCTAAACCCGAATCAACCATTTTTTTTATTTCCTTTGTAGCAGCAAACACTTCTTCCTCCTCTTTCGTACAATAGCAATTAACCACTCTCTCTTTCTTTTTTGATTTGCACCACTGGTCTTGAATCTTTAGTCTTTTAATAAAGATAGATCCGATTAAACAATCATATGATAGTAATAATGATCAGATCATACCTTGTTTATTAGAACATATAAAGATCAGATTAAATAAATAATCAAATAGCAAACCCTTAACTAATTAATTAATCAAATTAATGTACCAACCTTGATTGTTTTTTTGTTAGAAGATTAAAGTTTTGAAAGAGGGGATGGATCAGTTATTTGATCAGTTATTTTTTTATCATGGTTGTGGGATCGTTGATCATGGATTGGAGCTCGTTTGTATGTGTGTGTTTTTACTGGCGGCTGTGGATATGTGTGTGTGTTTTTTCCCCGTAGGTAGGTTGTTAGGAAAATGGTGAAAAAATGGTCTTAACCCATTATATATAGGCGCGGTATCAAAACGCAGTTTTTGTAAAATTGCGGCCCGCTTTTGGAAATTGCGTTTTCGTTGACTAATTTTGGTAGGTTTTAGAGATTTTTTAGCTAACAAACAAATTCTATTGGATTAGAAGTGCCATGTCACATATGACATGGATTAGAGGTGTGGATCAAGTCATAGTTATACCTATATATAATATAAAGATATATATATATATATATATATATATATATATATATATATATATATATATATATATATATATATATATATATATATATATATATATATATATATATATATATATATATATATATATATATATATATATATATATATATATATATATATATATATATATATATATATATATATATATATATATATATATATATATATATATATATATATATATATATATATATATATATATACTAGTTGCAAAACCCGTTCGATAGACGGGTATGACTTCTAATTTCGTTTAACTTTTTTATTAGATAAATATTAGTTTGAATTTATCTTTTACTTTAGTTGTATTTTAATGCATTATCAGTTGGCATATTTTATATTTTTGTTTAAGTTATTAGTTTGTCATAGGTCATGCATTAAATTTACTACTATAATTAAAATGTAAGAAACATATTACAGGTTATGCATATATTGTTATTAAACTTTGCTTTTAATATACTACTAAAATTAAAAAGGTGGATTTTCTGTTAAGCTCGCCTAATGGACATACATGACTTATAATTATTATTTACATTTTTTGGTTTAGCTATATATTGGTTTTAGAAAATCTTAATTATCATTTACATTTTTTGGTTTATCTAAATATTGGTTTTAATGTTTTTGTAAAGGGCTATTTTTAAGATTTTTTGGGGAATAATAAATGAAGTTAAAAAAATAAGTAAATTCATGTTATAAAATGGTTAACCAATCTATAAAAATACAAAGTTTTTTGTAAAGGTTTATTTTTAAGATTTTTAGGGAATAATAAATGAAGTTAAAAAAAATAAGTAAATTCATGTTATAAAATGGTTAACCAATCTTTAAAAAACATGGTATTAAAATAAGGGTATATTCTCAGTAGTTATACTTTGTTGTAGAGAAAAAATAAATAAATTTATAATCTATGAAAATAGATAAGTTATCTTCAATCGTTCATGTAAGATAGTAATAGAAATAGAAAATAGAAAATATTTATAAAAAGATAGTAATCATAGTACAATGATAATAAAACTAAAAAGCATAATGTTTCTTGAGTCAAACAACCAAAAATAAATAATAAAAAAAATCTTCTTGTGGACAACGTTGGTGTGATTTTCATAAGTTTTATCTTTTATCTTTATTGTAGCATAACACTTCCAATCTTATTTTATCATTTGGTCTCTACCAAAGAATAAGTTGTTATCATTTGTTAGTGTAAATAATAATTATTCAAGAGAAAATTCATCTAAAATAGAAAGCGTGTGCTTTGTGTGTTGTGTTGGTCAATGAAATATAACTTCTAACAATTAAATCATTTATCCAGAGGTGGCCAAACGGGCGGACGGGTGGACACGGTGGCGGGTTAAAGAGGTGACGGGTTAAACGGGCGCAAACTAAAACGAAAAAAAACATATAAAAACGTAAACTTAAAAAATAAAAATACTTGTTTGAAAGCTGAGGATAAAAAATTAAATATAAAATATCCCTGGGTAGCCTAATTAGAATTTTACATATGCGCTCATTAAGCCCATTTAATTTCTTATATGTGCGCTTGTTTAGTCTATTAATAATAAAAAAATGTACAAAAAGTGTCAAATCTTTTTTTCAAAAGTATCAAAAAATGTCCATATTTATCAAAATGGACAAGATTTGACACCTCTATATTTATCTCAACATTCAAAAAAAATATTTGATTGTTAAAATAAATGAAATGTTATCAAATGTTCTACACGTTTAGTGTTTTAACGAACTATTAACTGAAGCCTAAAGGTATAAACAGTAGAGTACCGGTTCACTAACGCCATCAAGTTCTTACAAAGTTACAATACATATGTAAAGTAGGCACATGAACATGATCAAAGATTAAAAAATATACTCTAAATAATCAAAGTGGTCTAATATGAGCTTTTTGAGCAAGTAATATGGACGTTGCTAGTTCACGCGGGTAGATGAATGTGTAAGAAAGGTTTTGCTGAAGCTATTATCTCTCTATTTTCATTTATTCTATGCTCCCAATTCCCTTCGTTACATGGACTCTCACCTCAACAATACCAATTTGTGAGTAGGTTTGAGATGATCAAATATGTTGTTTCTTTTGCATGCAACTCTAATCACGTATGTTGGGTGATTGCGTCTACTTCCTCTCAACTCTACCAGACATATATAGAAATTTGTGGCTTCATCATCATTGCATCTTTCTTAATTGATGTAGCCTTGAGCATGATTTAGAAATTATTATGTATGTGGTTTCTTGCAAGACACATGACATTGCGTTTATGAATTCATTTATATTATGCCACTTTCGTTCATAAGTAACGAACTCATTCATGACCTGCGCATTCTTAGTTTCGTGTTATGGAACTTAGAATCTATGATACAACATCTCTAAGAAACCTAAACTTGTTAGGAATCAAAATAATTGGTTTTGAAGTGTTGTTTCGATGGTAAATTAAAGCACTTATATTATAGCAAGAAGTAAGTTGGGTTGATATCTGGTGCTTTACTTGAGTTCATTTTTAGCTTTAGGCACATTTCTAGATTCCAAGATGTGCATTGTTTAGGAACTACTACGAA
The DNA here is from genome assembly GCA_025667525.1 of Glebionis coronaria. Taxonomy (NCBI): domain Eukaryota; kingdom Viridiplantae; phylum Streptophyta; class Magnoliopsida; order Asterales; family Asteraceae; genus Glebionis; species Glebionis coronaria. The sequence goes on from JANFOE010001224.1 coordinate 12,199, forward strand.
ATATTGATGTGGGTTTAGTTTAAGACAACTGTAAACAATGGAGAATGACAAATTGCAAAGTGGAAAAACGGGCAAACAACCTTATGGAATACCAAATGATTGGTATCCTTTTTGGGCTTAGAATTATTAAACCAGATATGCCCATTTCACTATCTTTCCACCATCCATTTTGCCATTCTCAACACCCTAAAACACTTGTTGCCTAAGATTTGCTTGGTTTTTGTTAACCGACTAAGTTGGGCGCTTGTTAGGCACCTAAACAAATTTACCCGAGACAAGTTTAAAAATCATACAATGAAATCCTATAAAACATCAAAAGTCAAAACTGTTTTATGTCCATAGATAATAAGCAGACAAACACTCGAACAATGCAATCTTGAACATAGAACACCCTTTTAGGGGGTGTTTGCCTATAGCACTCAAACAAAGATTTACACAAAGCTAACTTAAGTTATACTAAAAAAACACGTCACTGACCTCACTTGTGGAGCTGAAAACATCATTCACTTTAAAACTCCGTTATTCATAAGCATATGAGGTAATGGTAAACGAACAGTCAAGCATGTAAAGCATTTAAGAAAAAGTTTCCACCATATGCATTATACTTTGGCATCTTCTTAACAGTTGTTAATTCAAAACACTAAATGTTTCCAATTAAGCGCCCGAGTATCAGGGATCCTGCGATTGCAGCTCGAAAACCTTTTCACTTTAGCTGGAAAATCAAACTTTACTTTTTGATTTATATTTACCAATGACACAATAGTACGCTGGGCATACTTGCAACCTACTTGCGAATATACACACCAAAATGAAACCACATCTGCTACAATTGACTTCTAACCAAAAAAGATGCTAAGACCTAACAAAATCATACTTACTTTCCCAAACACTTGAAACTGGATTTCCTAATTGACATTTTGCTGCAGATTCTTGTGTTGGACAAATATGATATACCTTAAAGGGATATTCTTGAACCTGCACACACTTAGAAAGAAAAGCACATTAATAATCAGTTGTTTCATACTTCTACGTATTTAAGATTTACTGGAGATTTTCAAAGGTACACACTTTCATGATTACTCTGTTTTTTAATTAATAGTTGAAATATTCAACCTTTTAAGCAAAGAAACAACTACTATATATCCTAAATAATCAAATGACTCCCAAAAGTGGAACACCTTTATAAGCAGCGACTTTTTCATTCACATGCATTGGATTCGTGATTTGAGATTCGATTTACCCACCTAAAAATAGAACATTAAATTTAAAATCACATTAGAAGAAACAAATTCATGTTATACCAGAATAGCGTACCTGTGGTGCTCTAATTATCACTCCAACACAGATATTTCACTTGACAAAAAATTACTATGTTTCCAGCAGCTCTTGCTCCTTTAAGATCCTACGTGCCCGCTCTTTTAACTTTCCACCATATGGACAAGATATTTTCGCTATCACCAGATGAAAGTTTCTCATCATTTAAAAGAAAAACAAATATATGTAAATATTACACACCAAAGTGAGTAAAATACACAACATACCATTGGCGATCACCGTTATATTATAGCATATTTCTTATCCAGAAACTCAAAAAGAAGGAATAGGTTGGACTATCTTCTGTTATCTATGTCTTCACAGGCATCAAAGGTTTCTTTATTCTTTCTTTCTTTTGCGGTGGTAACTATTCTTACCTTCACCCCTATTTTATTTAATTTTCAAATAACCACCATGTCGAGGTTCAATAAGTTTTTCACATAAGATGCTTTCCCTTTGTTTTTAACCCTCAACATTACATCTTCTTTAACCCTTCGGACTTAACAAACCCTTTCTCTGACCTATCCCATGTTTCCACCTGTAACCCGTACGATGAGGCCAAATTTTATTTTTATAAGAAAATAGAATTTATAAATGGCAACAGAATATACCAAACCATATCTTGAACAGTAAGTTAAAAAGGGCTGCTCTCCAACACGAAAACGTTTAGACCCCACATCGTCACCTACGCGACCTAGAAAAGGTTGGTCTGGTGCATTCCTTTTCCGACACTAACCTTAGGTTTGTGGACATCCTCTTTTCTGACCAACGAAGGATGGTTATCTTCTCATCTGGGCAAATATCTATAGTCGAATAGGATTCAAAAAAATTCCCATTCATTGTATAACCGAGTTAGGAAAATATAAATATAACTGAATTTTCTATAAGTTGTTAATTTGTTGAATTTTTTGAGCCGGGATAGGCTGTATCGTCTTCCTTAATATCAAAACATCCCCTGTATTCATTTAGAACTCGACATGAAATGAAAAGAACTCCAAAGATAACGTTTATTTTACTTGATATTCAATATATTTGAATAGCTTTAATGTGTCAAGAGTTTTGATATTTGACAACACACTTTTTAACAACCTGATAAGATAAGTACTCAAATACATGTTGGGAATATCTGGTAATCCTATACATTTGAAGACAATTAAAGAGAAATATTAAAACACCTTTATTCCATAAAAGTATTGCAGAGCAAGGAGAGCAGACCCAATGAAAACCACTGCAGCACAGAAAGCGAATGATTTTTATAGAAAAAACATATATATCTCAATGGAATAATAGGAAAGGAAGTGCGCTGATATGTATACCTCTAATATACGTCCAAAAACAGCTCCGGAAGCTTTTCTCCGTCTACTTCATCCCCTTTGTCGGTCTTAAATAGTTCAACCAGTGGACATTTGACATGTAATCCTCCTAGAAGCTTTGTGAATGCTTTGAAATTATCACTTCCTCCTATCTATATTAGATAAAAGAAAAGAAGTGTATTATAATAGATCATTAAGGAACTTGATCCTATAGTAGAGTACAACATTCATTTATGTTGATATACCTGTACTATCTTTTCCCCTTGTCCCATAATAAAAACAACAAAGTACAGACGTTCCATACCACTTATGATCTTCCAAGTTTTTCTCTTTGACTATTGATAAAAAATAACATGTATATAAACTAACAGTGGCTAAGCCCGCCCAGGTGGATCCTGATGAAACAGTGGATAAATTAATCATCTACATGGATCCTAAATCATATACATATATTAAGCCACCAATATTCTCATATTTATCCTTCGATAACCCACATACATATTTATTGTAGCTACAATAACACACTCCAATATTCTGTTGTAGTTTCTTAAGTAGTCGTTAGCTTCTTATTTTTCTAAAAGAAATATTACTTCTAATTTTTTTCCTATACTATCTCAAAAGACAAGTTCCGCTGAAATTAATCTGACACCATTTCAGTATCTTCTGATTGCTCACTACTACTAAGATTTTCACTTTCATGATGTGGAACAGAACCTCTCCAAGCCATGCTTTGATTTTCAAATCTGCAAATCACCAGCTTGAGTGATTCATCAAACTAAGCCACACCTGCCAATTTGTATAGATATTAGCCATCAGTTCAATACAAATAATAATATCAAAGAAGTCAAAGGTAAAAATACCTCTGTATAGTTTAGGGACTTCAGGCCAAGAGTCGATCGATCAAGCCCATTGATGTTTCTTCATAAGCCTACAGCTCCTTGACTGACTTTAGTAATCAATAGTTAGAATACATAAACAAAACCCTTCCTTTTCTAAGATAGTGTGTGATACACGGGTTTTGCAATGGTTCAATTAAATTCTCGGAATCCTCTCGAATTGATCTCAGTTAAAAGTGGAATGATTTGTTCTTGGTGACAAAAAGTGGATTTGGTTTTCTATTCTAAATAAATGAAGTAAATAAAGATTAAAGCCAGAAACAGTAAATCCAAAGCAATTAAATAATAAAGCTGTAAATATCCTCACTGAAAAATAGTCTAAGCGGAATGAAGTGCAATTCGGAAAGAAGATCCTATTCGGAATAAGTGAGCTTATGCGGAACAAAAACACTATGCGGAAAATTCGGTCTATTCGGAAAGTTAAGCCCATTCGGAATAAATCCCTACGCGGAATAAAAAGTCCTATGCGGAAAAAAGTACCCTATTCGGAAAAACTGGCCTATGCGGAAAGATTATCCTTATGCGGAAAATATGGTCATTCGGAATAAATGAGATATTCCGAATAGGGAAAAAATAAACTTGGCTATGCGGAAAATCAGACCATTCGGAATATTTAAAATATTCCGAGTAAAGGAAATGAAACAGTCCTATTCGGAATAACCAATATTCCGAATAAGGGAGGCACGAATTCACCTATTCGGAAAATTCTGGGAAGAAGAACAGTAGCAGTAACCGAGAAACGGGGAAAACGATTTAAACACAAAATCAAATCAAATACTTAAAAAGATTTTTCCAAATCAAACACACATCATTTAAATACCATAAGTAATAAATCCCACCAATAAAAACACTAAATCAACAACTTTTTGAAATCAAACTTGAATCAAATAAGAAACTTAAAAACTTGCAATAGATGATGATGAAGAACAAGATGAATGAAAAGATGGAATAGATTGATTAATAGAAGAGTAACAAGGTTAATGATTAAGGATTACAAGATTGAAAAAGAAAAATGAAAAATCACCAAACACCCTAATGGTGTTTGTGATGCTACGAACCACAAAGAACTGGAAAAAGAAAAATGAACTAACTCCCTAATTGTGTGAAGGGAGTATCTATTTATACTCCTAGTGGTTGGTTGGTGAGTGGGCTTTCTCCCTTTCTTCTTGTCTTCTCGTCCTTTCAGAAAAGTTGACGTTTTCGATTCTGATTCGGGATTTGTCGTCGATTAAATTCAACTCGTCTTTTAATTTCTTCGTTAAATAGACTTGAGTTTCTTCGACTTATGAAAATCTTCCGTCTTTAGTCCTTTTCTTCGATAAATCTTCGAATAGGCCTAGTGACTTCAAATCTTTTGCATCTCTTGGACAATAGACTTTATCTTGAGTCTTTTTCCTTGATAAAACCCGTGCAATCCCATGTTTTCTGTAATATTCATCCGGTTAGCTCTGAAAACGCAATAAACACAAAAACCACGCATAATTCCAAACAAATGATACTAAATACGTGTTTTGGTCTTGTTTTAGCCCGAATTAAGTGGTAAAAGGATGGGTGTTTACACACCTATCAAATCCCCTACACTTAACCATTGCCATGCCCTCATGCAATGCTTAGTGATAAAGCAATTTTACACTTTTCTCATAATTAATCAACCTTGGCCTTATTCAAATACTACTAAATAAGAATCAAATTACTAAGAGAAATAAAAACTTTAAGATAAACAAAAAGAATGGAGATAACTTGTAAAGAAATCAAGGACTTACATTAGGGCTTTGGTGTTGCGAAGATTTATCACCCTCAAGTTTCACGTTCCCCAAACTAAGCTTAAAAACGAGATCATTGTTATTATAAGTTAGTAAATCAAACACTTACACACATGGCTTAATTAAATGCTTAAACTCCCTTATTCCTAGGTGTATCTCTTATATTTTATTTTTGTCTTAGAATGATCATGAAGATGCATTTTTGGACTTATTTCGATAGTTTATTTAGGCTGAAAGCAAAGTAGGACGATTTGATCAATAGTTAGCTAAAGGATAAAATCTCTTAAAACTGCTTCTCGGGATATCAAAAAGTTCATATCTTGGCATAACTTGGTTCACGATTTGAGACCTTTCTCGGGCCGATATTTGGCATGTACTTCATACTTCATATCTTCGAGAGACGTTCTTGAGATAATGGTCTTCTCATCATAATAGAGTTTCTTCACTTGGAGACTTTTGAGGGGTACTCCAACTTTGTTGACCACGACTTCATGATTATTTCTTCAATCTCTAATTGGGATTTTGAGATACAACGATCCGCCTCCTTTTCGGACTTGGATCTATTTATCCTCATACCTTGTTAGGGTCTTTTCGGATAGACTTCTCCATGATCTTTATGGGAGTTGATTGCTTTTCGTCGTGAGTCTTGATCCTTCATATTGACTTTAGGAATAATGCTTTTCACATCACTTTGGATCTTCAGCAATAAAATTGAATCATCATGCCTTGTTAGGGCCTTTTCGGACTCGCCAATCTTCGCGCCCCGCTTCATAAGTTATGCCTTGGCTATGAACTCTTATCATTACCGAGCAACTTTTAAACGATATTGGGCTAGAAGCTACGTAACTTTTCAAATCGTACGACCTTACTTATTGCAGATAAATTATTAGCAAGTGATGGGAGAATAGGCAAATAATTACACCAAGTGAGCTTGCGCAAGAATACCGACTTATAATTGACTCTATCATTTCTCGTCCTCCACAATTTAAAATCTCAAGTAATGAGACTCGTGGACACTTAGCCTAATAAACCAATTAAGGTCTACATGGTTAAGGATACTAGCTAGAATAAACTTGGATAAGTCTATTCGGGTTGAGTCAAAATAAACGCAACGGGCCTAATATATCAAAGACTTCTAAACTAGCTACAACACTTTATTAAAATTTTGACTTTATTGCGGGATATATACATATGAAAGCAACGATAAAAATTTAAAAATTACGACTAAATGGCCAAAGTTAATAAAAAATTTGAAAAATGTTGAAAAATAGGATTTTCCGGTTAAATGAAGGCATTTTCATGGAAAAGTCCACTTAAAACTTCGATAGAAGTCTCCCCTACACTTAAGATAAACATTGTCCTCAATGTTTAAGCATGTGGGAAAAGTCTCCCCTACACTTATGACATTGTGCACGTTGGTTAACTCGAATTAAGGAAGAGACGACTAAAGTGATCAATTTCAAATGTGAGTATGAAGAAAATTGAATCACGATAGTTGAGAGATAGAACCGGATTTTAGATAACACAGGAGCACGGTTCTTCAAAGATTTCCAAGACTGCATTTATCCCTGTAATCACATCACCACACAAACACAAATGACCAAAATAGGTCCTCCCCTACACTTAGGGGGTTAAAGGGATAGATACTCGGGCTGCCTCCCGAGGAGCGCTTGTTTTTGATAACCGAGTCACGAGCCTGACTCGACCCAAAATTAGTTCATGGGGAACGTGGTGAGGGATGGAATCACCTCCTTGGAGGTGTCCTCACCAAAGTACAACTTCACTCGTTGGCCATTCACCTTAAAATTTGGTCCATTAGGTTGAGCGAGCTCGAGAGTACCATATGGAAAAATTTGGGCAATGGTGAATGGGCCGGACCAACGAGATTTCAGCTTGCCCGAAAAGATTTTCAACCGAGAGTTAAAAAGTAAGACTTTGTCTCCAACATGGAACTCTCGGTTTTTGATCTTGGAGTCGTGAATGAGCTTAGTTCGTTCCTTATAGATCAAAGAATTTTCATAAGCCTTATTCCGAAGTTCATTCAGCTCATTGAGTTGGATCTTTCGTAGGTCACCGGCTTTGTTGATATCAAAATTGGCCCACTTCAAGGCCCAATAAGCCTTGTGCTCCAACTCAATGGGGAGGTGGCACGCTTTCCCGTACACAAGACGATAAGGCGTACAGCCGATCGGGGTCTTGTAAGCAGTACGAAAAGCCCACAAAGCATCATCGAGTTTATCAGCCCATGCGGCACGATGCTCTCCCACGGTTCTTTCAAGAATTCGCTTCAGCCCTCGGTTTGATATTTCAGCCTGGCCATTAGTTTGTGGGTGGTAGGCTGTGGAAAGACGATGATTTACACCGTACTTAGCCATGACTCTAGCAAATTGGTCATTGCAGAAATGAGTCCCACGATCACTAATAATGGCGCGAGGCACACCGAATCTAGCGAAAAGAGCTTTCAAAAAGTTACAAACCACCCTTGCGTCATTAGTAGGTAAAGCTTTGGCTTCAACCCACTTTGAAACGTAGTCAACGGCTACAAGGATGTATTTGTTTTCTTTAGAAGAAGGGAATGGCCCCATAAAGTCGATACCCCAAACATCAAAAATTTCACACTCTTGAATGAAATTCTGAGGCATCTCGTCTTTATGTGTGATTTTGCCTTGCTTTTGGCAAACATCACATCGTTTGACCATATCGTGAGCGTCACGGTATATGGAGGGCCAATAAAATCCCGAATCAAACACTTTCTTGGCGGTGTAGTTGGGACCAAAGTGACCACCGGTGGGTCCTTTGTGGCAAGCATCAAGGATTTCAGACGCTGTCGGTCCGTCAACACATCGGCGGATAATCAGGTCGGCACATTGTTTGAATAGGTAAGGGTCGTCCCAAAAGTAAGTCTTGATATCGGTGAAGAACTTCTTCTTTTGTTGAGACGTTAACCCTTCCTTGAGAATTCCACCCGCCAAGTAGTTTGCAAAGTCCGCAAACCACGGGGTTTCATTCGGCTTCGAGTTTATAGACATTAAGGTCTCCAAGGGAAAAGAATCATTGATTTCTTTGGTCGGATGATCCCCTTGGTATGGATCCTCAAGTCTGCTGAGGTGGTCCGCGGCTAAGTTTTCTGCTCCTTTTTTATCGCGAATTTCGATTTTAAATTCCTGGAGCAGCAAAACCCAGCGAAGAAGTCTTGGTTTGGAATCTTGCTTTGTCAACAAGTACTTCAGCGCGGAATGATCGGTATACACGATGGTGGTGGAAAGGACAAGATAGGGGCGAAACTTTTCAAAAGCATAGACAACAGCTAAAAGCTCTTTTTCGGTTGTCGTATAATGCAATTGTGCCCCTGTCATTGTCTTGCTAGCGTAATGGATTGGTTGGAAGTGTTTGTTCACTCTTTGTCCAAGAACCGCTCCAATAGCAAAATCACTAGCATCGCACATCAACTCAAAGGGAAGCTCCCAATTAGGGGTAACCAAGACGGGTGCCTTAGTAAGCTTATCCTTAAGTGAGTTGAAGGCTTCAAGGCACTCTTTGGAAAAGATAAAAGGAGTATCTTTTTCCAAGAGGTGGGTCATCGGGCGAGCGATTTGAGAAAAATCTTTGATGAATCGACGGTAGAAGCCCGCATGACCCAGGAAACTTCTCACACCCTTCACGGTTGAAGGTGGAGGCAACTTTGCGATAACATCGACTTTAGCACGGTCAACTTCAAGACTGGCTTTCGAGATCTTATGTCCAAGCACGACGCCTTCTTTTACCATAAAATGGCATTTTTCCCAATTTAGAACAAGGCGAGTGTCTTTGCACCTCTGTAGCATACGTTCCAAATTGGCAAGGCAAGAAGAGAACGAATCCCCGAAGACCGAGAAATCATCCATGAAGACCTCCATGGTTTGTTCAACCATGTCATGGAAGATAGCTAACATGCACCTTTGGAAAGTCCCGGGCGCATTACATAAGCCAAAAGGCATTCTTTTGTAAGCAAAAGTGCCATAGGGACAAGTGAATGTAGTCTTCTCTTGATCTTGGGGATCGATGGGTATTTGAAAGTAACCCGAGAAACCATCAAGAAAACAGTAATATTCATTTCCTGCTAAGCGTTCAAGCATTTGGTCCATAAAAGGTAGAGGGAAATGATCCTTTCTTGTGGCATCATTGAGTTTGCGGTAGTCTATACAAACTCTCCACCCAGTAACGAGACGAGTGGGAATCAACTCGTTGTGTTCATTGGGAACAACGGTTATTCCGCCCTTCTTGGGCACACAATGGATTGGACTAACCCACGGTGAATCCGAAATAGGGTAAATCATACCCGCATCAAGAAGTTTGAGAACCTCTGTTTTGATGACTTCATGGATTTTTGGATTCACCCTTCGTTGGCTTTGAATAGTGGGCTTGAAGTCGTCCTCCATGAGAATTTTGTGTGTGCAGAAGTGAGGATCAATTCCACGAATATCGGAAATCTTCCAAGCGATGGCCTTCTTATGATCCTTCAACACAGCGACAAGTCGAGCTTTCTCTTCATCCTTCAAATCCTTAGCAATGATGACTGGCGACTTCTTCTCTTCTTCGAGGAATACATACTCAAGATGTGGCGGCAACTCCTTAAGTTCCAAATCCGTAGGATTTTCGACGGGAGGCGTGTTCGAAGTCGGAGTCTCGATAGCAATAACTGTGGGAGATGGAGGGGTTGGATTGTCTTCTCTGAGGAGGTTTGCAATGAAACTAAGATCGTCATCCCAATTGGCAGTAGAATCGTCATTGTCGTGCTTCACATCTTCCAAGGTGGCTTCCAAATCTTTCCAAAGGAAATCACTTTCTCCAAATAGAGATAGTGATGAATCGATAGAGGAAACGGTCTCAACATTAGGAAGAGAGATAGGAATGTTTTTACAAGCATCCTTGAAGTGTTCTTCACAAGCCTCATCAAGAACGTCAATACAATTAACACTCTCGGAAGAATGAGGTTGTTTAGATAACTTTCCCATGTTGAAGACTACTTTATCATCACCCACTCTCATGATAAGCTCACCGGCTTCAACATCGATGAGAGTGCGACCGGTCCTCAAGAATGGACTACCAACAATGAGTGGCACACGGGGGTCCATCTCGTAGTCGACGACAACAAAATCAGCAGGGAAGGTGAATTTGTCGACTCCTACAATGACGTCTTCGGCTATCCCCACAGGATAAGCAACCGTACGGTTAGCTAATTCCAAAGTCATTTTGGTGGGGACTAGCTCTGGGAGAGATAATTGCTTCCAAACACTTAGAGGCATGAGATTAATACTGGCACCTAGATCGGCTAGGGCCATGCAATTCTCTACTCCCGGGAAATTGCAAGGGATAAGAAAACGACCCGGATCACCAAGCTTGATTGGCAATTTCCTTAAGAGCACTGCAGAGCAGTTCTCATTAAGTTGGGTGTTGGCGAGATCGAGGAGCTTTTCCTTGTCGCTCAGAAGATCTTTAAACATTTTGGCATACTTGGGCATGTGAGCGAGAGCTTCAGCGAAGGAGATATTGAAATTCAGTTTCTTGAACATTTTTAGGAAGTTCGAAACTTGAATATCATCCTTGCTCTTTTGCTTCTCTTTCCTCAACCTTGAAGGATAAGGTATATTGGAAGAAGAGGAAGGCTTTAGGGGAATAGGATCATTCACAACCACGGGTGGAGGAGGGGTAGAAGGAAGAGGTGGAGAAATTGGGGAAGGAGAAGGAGGAGGAATAGGAGCAGGCGACTCGTTCTCCTTAGTCACAACCACCGGTGGGGGTATAGGAAGCTCGGGTTCCTTGGTACCTTTGCCCCTTCGAGTGGTGATTGCTTTCATCTCCCCTCTTGGGTTCGCAACGGTGTTACTCGGAAGAGTACCCGAAGAAGAGGGTTGACTACTTTGGAAAAAACTAGCCATCATGTTCCTCAGATCATTGGTTTGGCTATCCAACGTATTTCTCATGTCTGCTCTCAAATCGTTTCCTTGCTTGACCAAGTCGGCTTTCAGGTTGAGCACCTCTCTCTGAAGATTTCCCACTATCGCATCGTTATTCCTCATATAAGTTTCCACTTCTTGGTGAAGAGCGGTGGGTTGGTTGGGAGGAGCATTGTATGCAGGTGGTTGGTAAGCAGGTTGTTGGTAGACTTGATTGTTACGTTGAGGCGGTTGTTGTTGCTTGTGAGGAGGGATGTATGGTTGTCGAGGTTGTTGTTGTTGTGGAGGAGGGCGATTAAGGTTTTGTTGTTGGTTTGGGTTGGTAGGAGGGAAACCAGGTGGTGAAAGATAGTTGTTGCTGCGGTAGCTAAGCAAGTTACGGTCACCTTGGGGTTTAGCTTGATAAGCGGGTTAAGGATAGGTGCCATATGCCGCATTCACATTCTCAGCAGGGTAATCTTGGGTGGCGGTACAAGTTGTGTAAGAGTGGGGACCACCGCATATCTCACAAGGTTGGCTGACAGCGTTCACTTGAGCGTTTTTGGCGTTGTTGCTGTTGTTGTTGCTGACGGTGTGGGTGACAAGCGATTCAAGAAGCGTAGTGATTTTGTCTAATCGCTTGTCGCTGTCATTAGTGCTAGCACTAGCAACATTGGTCCGAACACTCTTGGTTTGCACACGAGACTTGTTCTCAATGATATCCCAAGCAGCATTGGAAGTCTTAGCCAATAAATTACCCCCTGAGGCACTGTTCAGTGAATCTTGGTCACTCATGCTTAAACCATTGTAAAAAGTATTAATTTGATGTACTTTGGTAAAACCATGTTGTGGGCATTTTCTTAAAAGATCTTTAAAACGATCCCAAGATTCACTGAACGACTCATCGTACTTTTGTTCAAAGTTTATAATCTCATTCCGCAAAGCGGTAGTACGAGAGGGTGGAAAAAAGTAGTTGATAAACTTTGTTTCCAAATCCGTCCACGAGGGAATACTCTGTGGCGGTTCTTTAGCAAGCCAATGCCGGGCTTGTCCCTCTAAAGAAAAGGGAAAAAGTTGTAACCTTATAACTTCTTGTGGAACTCCATTGAACTTGACCGTGTTGGTGAGTTGTAGAAATCTCTTGATATGGTCGTGTGGATCATCAATGGTTCGTCCCAAGAATGGTTGAGCTGAGACCATCTGGATAAAGCCTGATTTAAGCTCAAAGTTGTTGGCGGCAATTGGTGGTATAACAATTGGATCCGTGTTGCCATCGACATGAGCTTGGAGCAATTCAATCATGGGGCGGTTATCCGGAAGTGGCTCATTGTTGTTGTTATTCATGTTGTTGAAAGGTGGGTTGTTGTTGTTATTATTGTTGTTCGGAGGTGGTATGTTATTGTTGTTTTGTACACCAGCCATGTCTAAGTTATCGAGAGGCTCGGGCTCTTGATAAGACGTGGATCGAGTGCGCATACACCTGCAAAAGAACGAACAAAGAAAAACAAAGCAAAAATATTTTTGGTTTTTATGTTTTTTACTTTTTAGGATTTTTTGAAAATTTTATATTTTTATATGTTTTTGAAATTTTTTATGAAAAAGTAACGTTCACGGGGAACGGATCCCAAAATCCAAATTCTCACAAAAAACTTTTGATCTTAACGAGAAGAGCCGGCAGCGGCGCCATTTGATACACGGGTTTTGCAATGGTTCAATTAAATTCTCGGAATCCTCTCGAATTGATCTCAGTTAAAAGTGGAATGATTTGTTCTTGGTGACAAAAAGTGGATTTGGTTTTCTATTCTAAATAAATGAAGTAAATAAAGATTAAAGCCAGAAACAGTAAATCCAAAGCAATTAAATAATAAAGCTGTAAATATCCTCACTGAAAAATAGTCTAAGCGGAATGAAGTGCAATTCGGAAAGAAGATCCTATTCGGAATAAGTGAGCTTATGCGGAACAAAAACACTATGCGGAAAATTCAGTCTATTCGGAAAGTTAAGCCCATTCGGAATAAATCCCTACGCGGAATAAAAAGTCCTATGCGGAAAAAAGTACCCTATTCGGAAAAACTGGCCTATGCGGAAAGATTATCCTTATGCGGAAAATATGGTCATTCGGAATAAATGAGATATTCCGAATAGGGAAAAAATAAACTTGGCTATGCGGAAAATCAGACCATTCGGAATATTTAAAATATTCCGAGTAAAGGAAATGAAACAGTCCTATTCAGAATAACCAATATTCTGAATAAGGGAGGCACAAATTCACCTATTCGGAAAATTCTGGGAAGAAGAACAGTAGCAGTAACCGAGAAACGGGGAAAACGATTTAAACACAAAATCAAATCAAATACTTAAAAAGATTTTTCCAAATCAAACACACATCATTTAAATACCATAAGTAATAAATCTCACCAATAAAAACACTAAATCAACAACTTTTTGAAATCAAACTTGAATCAAATAAGAAACTTAAAAACTTGCAATAGATGATGATGAAGAACAAGATGAATGAAAAGATGGAATAGATTGATTAATAGAAGAGTAACAAGGTTAATGATTAAGGATTACAAGATTGAAAAAGAAAAATGAAAAATCACCAAACACCCTAATGGTGTTTGTGATGCTACGAACTACAAAGAACTGGAAAAAGAAAAATGAACTAACTCCCTAATTGTGTGAAGGGAGTATCTATTTATACTCCTAGTGGTTGGTTGGTGAGTGGGCTTTCTCCCTTTCTTCTTGTCTTCTCGTCCTTTCAGAAAAGTTGACGTTTTCGATTCTGATTCGGGATTTGTCGTCGATTAAATTCAACTCGTCTTTTAATTTCTTCGTTAAATAGACTTGAGTTTCTTCGACTTATGAAAATCTTCCGTCTTTAGTCCTTTTCTTCGATAAATCTTCGAATAGGCCTAGTGACTTCAAATCTTTTGCATCTCTTGGACAATAGACTTTATCTTGAGTCTTTTTCCTTGATAAAACCCGTGCAATCCCATGTTTTCTTTAATATTCATCCGGTTAGCTCTGAAAACGCAATAAACACAAAAACCACGCATAATTCCAAACAAATGATACTAAATACGTGTTTTGGTCTTGTTTTAGCCCGAATTAAGTGGTAAAAGGATGGGTGTTTACACACCTATCAGTGTGTTAAATGAGAAGTTATGCACATACATTTCTTGGTTTCATGATAGTACATTTGTGGATTGGTTTTCAATAAAATATTTCTAATACTGTAGAAGCCTAATGAAAACCAAGTATCCAAGACTGTTGAAGGATTTTTCTGAGACGTTTTGCCCTGCACCACGTCTCTAGAACCTGCCTCTACTTCATTATGTCTCTTTCCCTCTGCAATTGACACACATGAGGTAAAAACCTACTGTACTTTATTCACACGTAACATATTTATCAATAAAACAAACACTGTTTTGAAATTCAAAGGCTCGGTAAAGAACATCTTACAACGTTACTTTTCATCATTATGTAGTATAGTACTTTGTAAAGTCAACCCTATTTTGATGGTAAAATTATTTGTATTTTGAATATCTGAGTTTACATTTTTCGGTTTATGAGGTTATTAGGTCGAGCCTATGTACTTTAATAAGTTGCACTATGATATAGATGTTATTAAGTACACCTTCCGAGTAGATTTAGCTATTTCTTCCCATTTATCGTCGTGTATTCGGTGGTAATATGTCACAGTGGATTCCTCCTCTTTACTTCATGATTATCTTTTTTTAGCTAGATCTAAATGGTTGGGCCACATACAAAACAATATGACTGTGATTCTGATGGGATTTCTGACATTAAACTCTGATGTTATCTTAAGAATTTACACAAGAGGAAAATTGAATTCATTTCTAACCACCTTGCCCTCTTCCTTTATAACCACCACCACCCTGCTGCTGTGGCTATTATTTTTTTATAGAGTTATTAATATACAGTACATTATCTTACATGTCTTTTCGCCAAAAGTGTATCGGAAAGGTAGGAGCACAACAGCTGATGCACAATGATCAAGTAAGCTACCCATCTGAGGACAGATCACCAACAGCTGCAACTATGATATCAACGGGCCTGCAAACAAAAAGATGGAATGAAAAAAAATAACCTTGCCTTTCCTATTGATATCACCCTTCTCAAGCTTATAGAAAAACTCTTTGTTTACCTTAACAACCGTCAAAGCCTCCACCTCATCAATATAAGAAACTCGAAGAGCTTTATTTCTGTAAGGAAACCGCACAATTAGAATATCGTTTAAGAACTTAAAATCACATTAGAAATTATGCAATATGCAATTGCATTTGAGAAATAAAGATGAAGTGGACAAATCAAACATATATCTCACTTTTGTAGTCCAACGTCAGCAACCTCCGTCTTTTGATCGTCCTTCTGCTTTCGGTATATTTGACACATGAGAACATATATGAATGTGAGGTTTGCAGATTGGATTTGAAACACCAAAAGGACTCGTTGTCATCCACAATTAGATCAGTTCCCATCCATATCAGTGACCTCTCAGTTTCTTGAGCATGAACTGGCTTCTTTCAAAAGAGCTAAACTAAATACAAAATTAACATCTTCTTAATATTTACCAAATGAGCTTTACAAACAATTTAAAGACGCTTAAACTATGACATAGCCACACGTATATGTAAAGGATTTGCGCCACACTAAACGATTTTAAGCCGGACACGAGACTTGACTCGAGATCAATGAACTCTGAATAGTATCAGCTTTTGAGGATCACAGAATCAAATTATATTATTCAATGACTATTAGTTCTAGAACTTAACTGTAGTGAACATCAATACATGGGATAAAGGATGCACAGATGCGTAGTTACCTTTTCGTCACTTTCGGCTTGCTGGAAGCGACCCTTGAGTATGCATCAATTATGCTGAACCAAAAAATAAAAAGAAAATTGTTTTAGCTATCCTATATAACAATTGTTTAACAAAAAATAAACAGAAAATTGTTTTAGACAATAAAAAAGATTACAAAACAGTGAAAGAAAGGGCAGAACAACATCTAACGATTATCAAATAACACACCATAAGCTACCTAATTCATGAAGTGTATGATGAATGTTTTATCCATGAAGTGTTCTTTGGTTTGTGTGTTTGTGATTGGAGAAATCACGATCATAAGTTTGACGACCAGATCTTGTTATTCTAGAAATCACGATCGAGGAATATGATTGATTTATTGATCCCATTGGTGTGCCCATACTGATTAGGGTTTTGGAAAAGGAATACAAATATGGAGAAGATCTCGGTTGAATATGAATATCATCCAGGTATAGGGACACAACCCGATCCATGATTACGGCCCAAATGATGCTGATGTGGATTAAAAACTGCTTATGTGGCATATTCCTCCTCTTATATATAATGTAAAGATATATATATATATATATATATATATATATATATATATATATATATATATATATATATATATATATATATATATATATATATATATATATATATATATATATATATATATATATATATATATATATATATATATATATATATATATATATATATATATATATATATATATATATATATATATATATATATATATATATATATATATATATATATGTATCTATATATATATATGTATATATTTATGTATCTATATATGTATATATATATATATATATATATATATATATATATATATATATATATATATATATATATATATATATATATATATATATATATATATATATATATATATATATATATATATATATATATATATATATATATATATATATATATATATATATATATATATATATATATATATATATATATATATATATATATATATATATATATATATATATATATATATATATATATATATATATATATATATATATATATATATATATATATATATATATATATATATATATATATATATATATATATATATATGTATATGTATATATATGTATATATATATATATATATATATATATATACTAGTGGCAAAACCCGTCCGATGGACGGGTATGACTACTGATTGTCGTTAAACTTTTTTTTGTTTGGTAAATGTTTGTTCATAGTATAATTGTCTTTTAATGCATTATCAGTCGGTGTGACTTGTATTTGTTGTTTAAGTTTCATATTTACAAAAATAAATGTTTTTTGTGTTTTTTATTTGGGTAACTATTTGGTTATATCGTTTTAAGTATAATGTTGGTTATTTAATACTTCTTTAATGTTCATTATTTAATACTTCTTTAGTATAATTGTATTCAATACTTCTCTAGTATAGTTGTATTTAATAAATTCTTTAGTATATTTTTGCGAATGAGAAGTGATATTTACAAGGATGAAATTGATTATACACAGAAATTTAATGTGTAGTGACCGATATACCCTGCCATATGTTTATCAGAAAATTTTCATCATGAGCCATTGCAACTCAAAACATAAGCGCTTAACGTCATCATCCAGTGACACAAACTATGAACATTATTATTCATTATGCACTCGGGGTGATTGTATAATCACTATTTTCTCATCTTAGCCATTCTTTATGGATGTACCAAGCCACCAATATGCATAAAAGGACGTAATCGACGGTGGCTTACATAATCAAATGCAGTTCGCATATGAAGCAGATAACTTTGCCCGTCAAATGCCACCATTAATTCTATCTTATTTGTGTAAATTGTAGCATCCTGAATCATCTCATATCAACAATCACACTCACCACCCACATCCTGTTAAGCACAATCACCGACACTGTTGCTTCCTTCGCAAGGTCTCCAGCGTATGTCACCACTTGCATCGAAACCAGCTATCTCGTGACCCAATCATATACATGTATTTCATGTGAGAAACGTTGGATATACCATGCACCATTGACCCTTGATGTAAAAAAACACACGTTGACTCGGCTTTCAAACGGCCCAATTAAGTAAGGGCGACTTAGAAGCGGATTAGAGGATGGAAGAAATGCAGTCTGGTTTGATGTAAAACATTCTGGAGAAGAACATGAAATCTGCCTAAAATATTCAGGAGCATATTGGTCAATACAATTTAATTTTCTGTGTGTGAATCATTTTCCTCGGTGTAAGTATCACTCCCCTTTTGGAATTTCTTTCACAATATAAAGGATTTGTCTCTAACCACTCACATTAGTTCTACTTGTCTCTTGTTTTTTTTTCTTTTTAATATATCAAGATTTCGTAAGTTACCAAGAAGACCCCGTAAAATAACATAATGATTGAAAGTGCTTTATTTAGTTAGACCAAGTGCATTTGAGTTGAATATTCACACTTCCTGAGTCAACAAAATAAAAACACCCATTTGTTTATGTGTTGTTTATGGCTTTTGTTATGTGATTCCTTAATTAGCTGAAACATGCAATTTGTATATGAAATCGTTTATAGTGTGAGCTTTCCCTTTAAAAATTGTGATACTAACAAACCGATTGTTATCGGTGTCCAAGATATTGATATTGCTTTATTAGTATATTTTTAACAGCTAAACGGGCACAAGCTAAGATGAAAAAAACATATACTAAAATATAAAAATAATATTACTTATTTAAAAGCCGGAGATAAAAAATTAAATATAAAAAATTCGCCAATTGCCTAATTAGTATTTTACATACGCATATTAAGCCCATTTAGTTTCTTACGTATGCGCCCGTTTAGCCGATCAACAATAATGAATAGACAAAAAATACCCAATCTTTTTTAGAAAAGTGTCAAAAATACCACATAAAAAGGGTGGTTTTAGACTAAAAAATACGGAGTATAACAATATATAAAATATTGGCGTTGTGAGCTTATATGCATCATCGGGGGGAATTATACAAATTGATCCACAATTCAGTCTACGCATTTGTTTCCATTTGACTTTAAAACTATCTTTTTCTATATGAGAGATAATTACACATACATTAACTCATAAACATGTTGATGCTTCTATGCATTATAAGGGTCAATTGTGTGAACGTAACCAACATATATCCAACATCGATTACATGTAACAAAGTCCTCATAAACAAAAAATATTTAAAATTCAAAAAGTTTTGAAGAAGTCCAGAAAATCCAAAACGTTAAGAGAATAACCTTAAGAGTTTTGATACTAAATTTATAAGAAGACTCAAAACTATCTTGAAACCAAGTTTACTTTTATTGAGTAACATTGTTAGGGCACTTATTTACCACATATCAGAATAGAATTAGGACCATAAACAATTGCCATATATGCAACTAACAAATTACTACATCCATATACATGTAAGGTTGAAAGATATAAAAAAAAGGTTATAATAATTTATCATAGCTACGTCACGCTTTCGAGTCGGAGGATGATGAACGGTAAAGCAAAGTTTGGGTATGATATTCTATGATAATAGCTTGTTCATATGATCTCATAATGATTCACAACCTTTTTCATACGAATAAATACAAGTCTAGGATATACAAACATATACAGGATGCTTTACCTTTCAAATGATTTACCCTTCTAGCAGTACGTGACACTTCTAGAGCCCGAAAATAAGCATATAGAACGTAAAATTTCGTTGTAATAAGAATAGAGATACCATTTCATATATTAAGCAATTGTCAACGTAAATAAAAATATACCAAACACTGCCTCCAGCATCTCGTTTTTATTAGTGTTGATCATCTGATTCCACTCTTTCCATATCACCTCGTTTTTTCAAAATGCAAAGCCAAAACACGCCTTATCATAAACATATGATATTTTTGCAAGTGTCCGCTCCGTGTATAGTAGTGACAATCCTGGAAATATGATAAAATGCTCAGTATTGACTGATTTTAGAAATACGATCGTTGTGAAAATAAATGAAAGGAACTTACAGGCTAGAGGCAATTTCACTTTTATATCCCCTTAGTCCGATAAAGAAACAAAACCATCTCATGAACCAGATACAATGAAATCTGACATACATAAATAATCACGTAACTATTTTGGTACAGTAAGATTTAGCTGAAAATATCGAGTCCACTGCAAGTGATTTTAGTGGCTCTACTGCAAATATTGATGTGAATAGTCTACAATGTCTGCTACTTATGTTTCTGTGTCATCGATGTTGTGAAAGCTATTGTGGCAACAAATTAAAAGTCTGGTATGCCTCAATTTTAATGGTTCGAGTTCTGGTCTGCTGCAATCTCCTGGTTTGAGTTCTGGTCTACTGCAACAATGGTTTTAGTTTTCTGTCTACAAAATTTCTCTTGCATGGTAAAAGCTTCACAAAATTTCTTAGACAAATAAAATAAGCCTAAAAAGCATCATTATCATCATTTTAACTATACGAAGACAATCAATGAAAACAATTTAAACACCCAAACACAGAGTAATTACTTTGGTTTTACCCTATATGAGTATATATTCCGGCCCTAAAGTTTCAAATATCTCTTCTTGTTATCCCATTGATTTAGGTTTCCAAGCTTCTAAAAGACGACATTTTAGCAAACCTATACTATATCTACTTTCAACTTCAATAACGATGTTACTTGATGTCATCACCTGATGTTCTTTACTCTCGGTCCAACTATTATCATTTTTTTGTGTCAAGCAATCATGGTATCAGGTTATTAGCTACTTAAGCTCATAAACCTACATGATCAATAATAGGACCATCAATACCTGGTACTCTGGTCTTTAAATCACGTCCCCATTTAATTACACAATGTGCTTCATCAATGAGGATTCAATCTTGTAACTCTCGTGCATACACGTTTTCTAATTGACGTAACAAAACATCACTTCTGCAATTATCAATGCGTCGTAGCGGTTAGCAACATAATATTAGAACGTTATGAAATATCAAATTTTAATAAGCATAACATTACTTCTGCAATTACATATCAAGTCATTACAGTTAGCAACATAAAACGAAATTGCAACAGACATGAGCTTAGCTTGTGGAAATGGAAAAGTGCCAATTGTGTGACCCTATTCACAATCATAAATGTTCTGTCAAATGCATCAGGCCTTGGATGTCCAGTTTAAAAAAACATACTATTCACAATCATAAATGTTATGCCAAATGCATCAGGCCTTGGATGTCCAGTTTGGAAAAAATAAGAAAAGCCAACCAGTTTAAAAAATGGATGCCCACAACACTTCAATTATTTCCAGTTGAAAAAAAAAACATAAAAAACCTAACCACATTTTTTAAAAAGCAGCAACGTTTAAATGCATCAATTTGCGAGTATAAATATTCCAGAATGTGTACCATTAGGCATTAATTCTTGTGAAAAGTAAAGTGCAGATTAATGACTGAAGTAAAACAGAAGACTTGATCATACATTTTGATATGATCAAATTAAGCTACTTACACGCCTATATGACGCTCTGAATTTACAAACTGTATTATTCTATAATTAAACCAATACCGTCTACACTATACTTCCTCCATAAAAGATAGAAACTCCAAGTTTGAGCTTTGCTAATCGTATAGACCTGTGGCCCCTTTTATAAACCAGAAAGCTGTGTGTTATGCATGGCGATAAATCATCCCACTTTCCAAGCCATCCACATAAGATTTTAGGCACACCATTTGAGAACAATTTTTCTATGATCCAAATATTAACACCTTAAAAGAATTTAATGGTGAATCACGGTCATACGCCTAACTCTAACTGTTACTCCATAACCAATAGCCTGCATAAAAAAGTTTTTGTTTTAAAAATGATGACTTAAGTATATTGTCATCTAAAAAACTGATTATGACCATCGAATCCTGATGATTTTAGGACAAAATTAGATAAAACCTGTAAAAGCTTATGAAACTTAAAAGTATTGACTGGAATGTTTAGGTGCCACGACACATTAAAACTTGAATAGTTGGGTGGTCTCCGTATACGTTATCTTCTCATTATCTAAATCTGATCCTTGAGATTTTAATAATAAACACACTTCGAAATAAACCTTTATGTGAGAATGGTATACAGATAATTGGTATAAAGGGCAAATCTGCCCAAAGAAATAATATGACAGTTGCCAAAAAGAACTCCTTGTCGATACTTGCACAACTAAATTCATAATCATGGTTATACTGCAATAGAATCATCTAAATTCTCAAAGATTGTATAACTTTTGAATCACTTATAGGTACATGCATATAAGGTTTCCCCGTCCTTATGTGCAACGGGCTTCCACATGAAGAGGAGCGAAGCAATCCATCCAGGTATTGGCCCAACAAAGTAAACAGTTGCAAAAAACATGGTGTTTGACATTCTTCGGGACTAAGTGAACCAATCTAGTGATGCACTCACATTGCAAGAAAATATTTGAAGCGTGAAAATTGTATTTCAGATCAGACCAGGTCAAATCTTAACCTCCATTCATCTTAAAATTCCTAAAAGAATAAAGGAGAAGAGACTCCCTTTTACATGCCCATTTTTAACAGAGATTCTTAAAAAAATCACAAATTACTTTAAAACAAAACTATATATATGTACCTCAAATCCAGTTGAAACAATCGACAACCAAAGATGGTTCTGAGAATTACATGTCACAAAAAGTTAGCTAATAAAAAATAAACTATTCAAAATCCCGAATCATATTGAACCAAGTTTGATATATTTTCGTCAAATCTAAAACTTTAAGGGGTAACCTAATTCGAATGAGTCGAAACAAATTAAAATCAGTCATCATCTTATGATAATCTAATAGAGTAGATACCTCCAATTATGATTCTGAATCTTCAATAGGACCTATATTACCCTGAATGTATGAGAGTGGTCGCATTTGACCCAAAGCCGCTCCCATCATCGTCTGAAAATAAATCAAAATTTTGAACCTTTTAAGACCCAAAGCAATATTTGAAACAACATTGTGATAGTTGACCTCAAACGTAAAAAAAAGCCCACTTTGAACATACCATATTATTCAAATATTGTGGCATTTGCTTAACAGTTGTTGATTCAAGGCTTTCGGGAAGGTGAAAACTGAAGAGAAAACCTAAAAATGATCATCCAGAACCTGTAAGTTTTTGTAATGGAAATTGTAAAAAGGGTCAGGGGTTAGATGGTCAAACTGAATAATTATCGCCCAAAGTGTCGTCAAATGCATACATCCAGTACTTAAACAACCGATGTTTATATAACTAAAAAAATGTTCTGGGTTGACCAAACACGCTTAAATAGCCTATTTTGTACGTACCTAGTTTTGCCAAACGATTCACAACCTGTTAATTTCTGAGTAATATTATCTGTAAAATGGTTTCAATGTTTTTAACATCAAGTGATAAGTGTCTCCATTATAATCTAAAGCCATTGTGTACATGAATTACACTATGAATATCCGCGGCCATATACATCAATGTTAGTAATCTAATCTGCATTTTCCTTTTGGGGGAATAAGATACGACTATTCTCGAATTTTTTCACTCTCACGAGTGATGATTTATATGTATACCCGGGCATGACTAAAAGCCACGAAAGGACCTGAAAGAGGACCGTCCAAACAATGACATTGCGCTCAATCAGACTTAGCTCATAAAAAATGCTCTTGTAAGCATGTAACAAAAATTGTAAATATTACCTAACGCATGGAGATCACCTGCTGACTCATTTTTTAGCTTCATGCTGTCAGTAAACATCGCTTGGTTGGACTCAAGATGCTGCAGGTTGGAGCACAAGGCAAAACAGGTTGTTTATCTTGTTTATCCCTAAACATTCATGGTATGTTGGAGCACAAGGCAAAACAGGTTGTTTACCTAGTATAGGGTTTTATCTATGTAAGTTCTCCTTCAAGAAAGAAACACACCTGTTTTCAAGTCATATAAACAAACAATAACAATCAACAATCACCACAGCAGCCATAATTAACAACGTCTACAACAACAACATTACGCTACAACAACAACAAACGCTATAGCTGTAGTAACGATACTAAAGGAGCTACTAAAGTGCGATTGTTTACTCCTAAACACCCATGTTCACATGTTTAACAACAATACAAACCCAAACACCCCCTCACAGGTCTGGAAAGATAAATGATTGAAAGTACATGGATATAACAAAGATTAATGAGTAATTTTGTATCATATAAAGATAGGACTTGTAGAACTGTCCGAAGTCTCATAAACAGATAAATAGGAAAAAAAACATGTGCATCCAGTATATGATGTCTGGATCGCACTTACAATGACATGCTTCCTTTCTTATATGGTTCTAAGAATGAGAACCGTCAAATTAATCAAAACATGTAGCAGGGTTCATAGCTTAATAGTAGAATAAGGCCTAATTGCTCTAATGAAAAAGTTGACCTATAATTGAACAAATTATTCAACCTATAATTAAACAGCCAATACTAACTAAGCAGTATATGAACAAATTATAATCATAGGTTGATGATCAAACTACCTGATGTGGGAGGTTGAAAGCCTTTGTGATTTCGTTGTGGTTGCATCTCGGAATTGATTTAGGTGGATTCGACTTTAGTATTGCGATTTGGGATTTTTGGTATTGCGAATTACGATTTTGGTATTGGGATTTTGGTTGTGAACGATGGTTATTTACTATAAAGAATTGATGCGCAAAGATTTTTTTTACATAGTAATAAGTTAAATTACTATAAAAAAAAATTACATAATAATGGTATGGTGATGACGTGGATATGATGTGGCATACCCCTCCTCTTATATATAATGTAAAGATATACATATATAGATACATAAATATATACATATATATATAGATATATATATATATATATATATATATATATATATATATATATATATATATATATATATATATATATATATATATATATATATATATATATATATATATATACTATATATATATATATATATATATATATATATATATATATATATATATATATATATATATATATATATATATATATATATATATATATATATATATATATATATATATATATATATATATATATATATATATATATATATATATATATATATATATATATATATATATATATAGATTTCGGTTCAAATGAGAACTTTTTAAAGTTGAAAAAATAAGAACCAGCTAAAATCTCACAAATGACACTCTACTTCAAATAATTTTTAAGAGATTAACTAAAACTAAGTTTTTTAATAATTTGATGGGTTTTCTTTTGAAAATTGACGAATTCTAGGTGATACATCTTGATTTAAGGTGTGATTTGTATCATGTCTTGGTATCGTGTATCATGTTATTTAGTGGTGGTTGTGTATCAAATGTACCATTTTATATATAAGATATTATCTTGTTGAGATTTTGATGTATGTGTATCACATTTTTAACTGTGTATCAGTAATATGTTATACACTAAGTCGTCGTTTATTAGTCAATATAATGTTAAGTTGTATAAATAATGTATATTTTGGTGTATTATTGGTAATATGATTATGTATCGATGTTTTATTGGTGTTTTAGAATATTTCTCATTTTTACAACTTTAAAAAATCTCTCACATTAACCTTCCCCTCTCTCTCTCTCTCTCTCTCTCTCTCTCTCTCTCTCTCTCTCTCTCTCTCTCTCTCTCTCTCTATATATATATATATATATATATATATATATATATATATATATATATATATATATATATATAGAGTGAGGTTATTCTACAAGAAATCTTATAATACAATAAATAAGATGAATTGTGGAGGTGACATGTGTCATCTTTTCAAATCATTATTCCATATCATATTGCCATATCATGTCATTTACTTCAAAAGAAATTGATATTTTTTGAAAATAAATTTCGAAAAAAAAATTTCGTTAAATTTTATTTCGAAATTAAAAAAAAAATTTCGAAAAAATTTTTTTTTCGAAAAAAATTTTTCGAGTTTTTTTTTTCAAAATTTTTTTTTCAGAAATTTTTTTCGGATATTTTTTCTAAATTTTTTACTGAATCACAGTTACATGTTTTACTGCATCAACGTTAAATTTCGAAAAAAAAATTTCGTAATTTTTTTTTTCAAAATACTTTTTTCGAATAATTTTTTTGGATAAACAAAAATTTCGGAAATGTTTTTTTCATAATTTTTTTACTGCATTACAGTTACATGTTTAGTGCATCATGATTATAAATTAATAAATTACAATTTTAATTACTACATTATAGTGCATTCACCAATGTTTTATCTATGATGCACAAAAATTATAACTACAATACGGTAAACTATTACATTAATGCACTAATAATACAAGTGATAGAATTTTTATTCTCCAACGGAAAAATATAATGCATTTACTTATAATGTATCAATGTCATAATTATTATGCATTAAAGTTATAAATTACTACATCACTCGTGATGCACAAAACTTATAATTATAATGCGATACACAATTATTATATTGCACCAAAAATAAAAGTTATACTAATGATATATTTGTATTCTCTAACGGATAACTATAATGCATTTACTTATAATGTATAATTGTTATAATTATGATGCATTAATGTTATAAATTACTCTATCATTCGTGATGCACAAAACTTAAAAATATAATGATTTTTACTTACTGCATCATAGTTATGCATATAAAAAATCAATTTTATATTATTAGTAATCACATGTATTTTTTGTGCATTATAGTTATAATTTGACACATCGTAGTTTTAAATGCGTTGCATCATATATATATGAGAATTACACCATAGTTATAAGTTTTGTGAAGGAATTATGATGCAATAACTTAAAACAGTGATGCATTAACTTATAAACATGATGCTCTAAAACGTATAACTGTGATGTGCTGAATTTTTATTGAATTGTTGTAGCGCATCACACTCCAAATTTCAGTGCATCAAAAGTATAAATATGGTGCATAAAGGTAATAAATTAGTGTCTTATTCGTGATGCACTAAATTATATAACCGTGATGCTCTATATTTTTTTCCATAATAGTTTAAAAAAAAATTGAAAAAAAAATTCGAAATTTTTTTTTTAATTTCGAAAAAATTTTCAAAAAAAAAAAATTTCGAAAAAAAAATTTTGGTAAAAAAAATATCGAAAAAAAAAATTATGAAAAAATATTTTTTTTTAAATTTCGAAAAAAAAATTTGAGAAAAAATTTTTTCGAAAAAAAAATATTTTTTGAAAAAAAATATTTTCGAAAAAAAAATTATTTTTGAAAATTTTTTATTAAGGAAATGATATGAAAAAGTGATGTGTGATAATGTTGTGACACATGTCACTCACACATCCATCCCATCTATTTTATTTATTCTATTATAAGAATTGTTTTATTTTATCCCAACTATATATATATATATATATATATATATATATATATATATATATATATATATATATATATATATATATATATATATATATATATATATATATATATATATATATATATAATATATATATATATATATATATATATATTATATATATATATAATATATAATATATATATATATATATATATATATATATATATATATATATATATATATATATATATATATATATATATATATATATATATATATATATATATATATATATATATATATATATATATATATATATATATATATATATATATATATATATATATATATTTATATATATATATATATATATATATATATATATATATATATATATATATATATATATATATATATATATATATATATATATATATATATATATATATATATATATATATATATATATATATATATATATATATATATATATATATATATATATATATATATATCTATACTACATTATAAAGGGTGTATCCCTTTGGTTGAAAGTTGAAATGTGGGTCCTACTAAAATGTTGAAAAATATTGATTATTCCTTATGGCCAGCCCTAATACACAAACATAATTAATTTATACACACACACAAACTTTAATCTCTCTCTAAACCTAATACCCACCATCCAAACCAAAATTTACACACCAAATCAAAATTCAAAACCTAAAAAAATATTCTATACCAAAATACTATAAAATCCCACCGTACAAATAAATACCCATAAAATACACCCCATAACATTTACTTCTACTTCGCCACGATATATCGTATCGTTAATTTTCTGCCGCCAGACAATTCCGCCGCTATGCGCGGGTAATCGTCTAGTATATATATATATATATATATATATATATATATATATATATATATATATATATATATATATATACTAGCGTCGTAACCCGCCCAACGGGCGGGGTCGCTTTATTTGCTGTTGTGGAAGGTTTATTGTATGTGCGTTTTTAGTTTATTGTATCTCTAAATTAATCTCTAATATATTTTAACTATAGTTTACGCTTAAGTAACGTTATATTTATGTTAAAAAATAAAATTTAATCCAGATTTATATTAAAAATTCTTAATATTTTAACATTTTTAAAGTCCGAATAATTTTGTTTAACAATTCAAACTTTTTGAAAGAAAACTAAGACGCACCACATGTCCTCATATATAGTATTAACATTCTAGAAATAACACATTTCTTGCAAAATGCCTAATTCCTTTATTATTAATGTGACACAAAAAAGATATACTATTGATATTAATATCTTAACATGTCTTGACACATCGTTTACATTTATTATTTGGCAAAATATTGGTGTTAAAAAAATTATTTTTAATCATAGTAGAAATGTTTGTCAAATTATTTTTGTTTGTTGAGACATTCAACTAATTTTATTTGATTGTTCGTTTCGCATAATGATTTACTTACTTCTTAAAACTTATTACCTATTTGTATCTAGGATAGTAGAGTCGTCTGGGACCTTGGCTCCATCTTTACGACAACTTGCTATCATATATTTTAAGCTAAACTAAGCATATGCTGGTCTGAGAAATTGGAGTGTGTTCTAACAATAGGTTTAATAACACCACATCAGAGTCTATTACAAGGATGGATGACTCGCGCTTCGCTACGGGGGTCTTCGTTGTGATTATTTGTTTCTGAAACTATGACACATGACCACCGATCTAGATACTCGTGGCTTCGTTGTTAGTAGTTGTAGCTGCCAACAATAGATCCACTGCTACAACCGCAACTACCTGAATATTGTTAAGAGGGGTAGATTATTAGTCTTGTATATAGATGAAAGAATAAAGCTATTATTTGATAGTGGAAACTTCGTAGTGTTATTTAGAGTAGAACTAAATTTCAATGGCAAACTAAATTTACATATTATCCCTGGCTTTCAACCTTAAATTAACACTTTTACTTTCACATTCTTTGTCTAATCTATAGTATTGGTTACTTAAAGAATTAAATTTTCCTAACACTCAAATACCTGGTTGATTGATTATCTAATTAGACAAATTTTAAACAACAAAACGTGTCCAAATACTACTTCTTAAGCTTCTTTTGATTACAACTATTTATTTTATTCTGAATTAAAATCCAGGCAAATAAGGAGAAAATATCTTATGAGTGTTTGGAACTTCATAAAACTGCTACCTCTCTCCATATTCGGTTGCATTGTATGTTGACAACACTCCACATCATCCTGCCTACATTGTATGCCATATTCTGCATATCGACCGACAAACCATGAAGCCATCACCGGCCTCTCCAGATCATCACACTGGCTCGAGTCATTCACCCTTAAGTTTGGGTCTCAATGATGCAAACCCATATGGTTTATCAGTTGGGTGCGAGTTTTTTATGGTCACAGTAGACATGTTGCGAGACACCACTATTCACCTGCCACCTACCACAGCCTCCCGATCTAAAAAACATTTGGTAAGATATGACAAAAGAAACAAAAAAGACGCGAGGTGAAGTGTACATACATGCTTAACATGTTAACTGAATTTTTTTCTGTTTGACACTTTGATCTCTTCAGCCCTTTGCTGACTTCCACTTATTTATATATGATCTTATTTTCCAACGAACTTGACTCAGCAAATCCATATGCGCCTATTAGAATGTTAACATTCTCATTCCTAGTTCAATCCCTAATTTCTAAACTTTTTATACCATTGCTCCATAGTTTCAACTTGACCCATGTTGCAGTACAACCGAGAATTGTGTTCATTGTCCATACGTCTGGTACGGATGTATAGCTATCAAGCATTCCATGTAGCAATTTTTCCATCAAATTAAACTTCCCAACCTTGTCATATCCTGCCAAGACTGTATTTTCAGTAACAATATATCTAAACCTCAAACTTGATATAAAGGTGGTTCGACGATAATATCAGCAAGCTGGTGAGGTAGTGTGCACAAGTCATTCAATGTCGACAGAACTGCATATACCTAGTATGTTTTTGATGTTTCATTCACTTCCCCAATGTGGTGTTTGATCTCTTTGTGTGCAACAATGTATCCGTTTGAGTGATCTTCGTTTAATGTACTACATCAATGCACAATTAAAAAAGAAAAATAAACAGATTGTTAAGTGCCCAGTGTATTTTTGTACAGAAATAAGTCAAACAACAATCATGGTTTGACTCTAAAAGTCAACTTTTACATTTTATTTATCACACAAAATGCTCTCAAGCTACCATTACAGAGCAATTCATAATGAAATGACAAATGAATCTTGCCATTATCAACTAACTCCCATTCTGGGAGGAAATCAGATTTTGGTTCTATGCTACGCGTATATGTTGTCATCGAGCTTGTAGAAGGCTAAACTGTTGACACTCCTATTACAAGTAACTAAAAACCGAAACGAAGTACTAAAAATAAGTCAGGCCAAGTACTAAAAACCGAAACGAAGTACTAAAAACCGAAATGAATGTTAACAAAATCCGCTGTCGCTACTTCTACGGCTACGTTAATTAACCCTCGTCTTCAGATTGAAGCTTTACAGAACTTTGTGGTCCCAGAGACTCAGAAAGTATTTCATGATAGTTTCTGGGAGAACTTAAATGTTGTTTGTCAATGCTTTTGACAATGTCAATGACATCCTTTATGTTGATCAAAGATGCTTATATTTCCATAAGTCACTTCTTGAATCTGGTATACTTGGTGGTAAGTGCAATACTCAAATGATTATTCCCCACCTGACAGAAAACTATGGTGTCAACTGACTGCTGTTTGGGCATAGCAGTAAATAAATCCACAGAAAGGTTCAAAAGCTTTAAACTGTTGATTCACACTCAAAGTTGATGCTAATGTAGCCGATAAGCCAAATAAATTAATAGGATGTATGAGGAGCGGTTGTAGATGATTGAGATGGATATGGTGCACTAAAAAGATCCAGACCATCAAACTTCCCAGATTCAATCGAAGGTGCAGGTGTGGTGGATTGAGTTTGATTTGGTGCATTAAATAGTTCCAAAGTATCAAACTTTTGAGGTTCAACTGAAGGTGCGAATGTAGGTGTGGTGGACGAAGGTTGATTTGGTAAATTAAATAGGTCCAAACCAACAAACTTTCCAGATCTTGAAGATTGTGATAAAGGTGCGGATGCAGGTGTGGTGGATGGAGGTTGATTTGGTACATTAAATAGGTCCAAACCATCGAACTTTCTAGAGCCTGAAGATTGTGATAAAGGTGCATGTGTCGTGGATGGAGGTTGATTTGGTGCCCTAAACAGGTCCAAACAATCAAATTTTCCAGACCCTGATGACTGTGATAAGGAGGGAGGTGATTGGGTACCAGACCTAGACAGATCACCTCCATTAGTCACTGAATAATCTGAGGCTCGAGGAAAAAAGATCCGAGGTACATGGGTATAAATAGAGAACTTAAGTACACATACACCAAAAAGGCGAAAAGTGCTTTTTAAATGAGTTTGAGTAATCTTATGGATTTTTTTCTTGATAAAGTACATATAAGCATATATAAACAGAAACATCTAATGCATACTGGGTAAGCAAAAATGCAAGGGTAAAAAAACTGATGGAACCTTGGCACGTACTTATTGTGTTGCAGGTGGTGGTGGTGCTGCTCGCTTTGCAGGCCTACTTCTAGGGAACCTTGGCACGTACTTAACGCCAATTGATGTTTCAGTTGGTGTATTAGCAGGTCCTGGAAGCTCAGGTTTAGTTGTGGCATTAAAGAAACGATCTCCGTAGAACCTTTGCAGTCCGCAGCTTCTAGCCAGGGTGTTTGGGATTGCTTATTTAGTTGAACTGCATGTTTAATTTCAAAATACCTGCAATAAAGGATAGAGACAAACAAAAAAAGTGAATCTTTTTGAGATATGTTCATGATCAGTTCGTGATCCGTTCCAGCATATTGCGCCAACTCAGAGCTCATGTTCGGCTCAGTAATGGAAGCCAACGTCGGTATTTCCTGCATCAGCATAATGTCTGTGAATTGAAGCGGGCCACACAGGTTTCCCATCACCAATCTGCTCACTTAAAACTTTTAGCATTTGTAAAATGTAGCTTAATGCACCATCAACAAACTCAAGAATGTGAGGCCAAAGGAGTTCTTTTGGGACATATTTATCTTTTGGACCAAAAGGTAATACATATTGATCAGCAAATGTACTTTTATAAATTGGAATTAATGGAAGCATATGTATAACCTTGGCTGACCCGAGAGCTCAATGTCAAAATAGTAGCGTTCATGCCAAATCAATTCTAGTTCAAAGGATGTTTCTTAGAAATCTTGTAAGAAAACCAACAAAAGTGTAGTTCTCTTGATACCAAGGGTCCGATATTATCTCAGTTAAGTTTGTCTTTCACGTCAAGGAGTATTTTGAGATCTTTAGTCACAATTATGGAAGAGTTGGAACTTCATGTTCATAAGGCTACGGTCAAATCTGACCACACTCATATGTACCTTTACATATTGAAAGAGCAATAGTTAGATGATCTTGTTCAATACTCACAGTAAGCATTCCATATTTCTGTTTTATTGGGTCTTATTATTAGGTGTGTCATATGGGATGAACCGACACAATAATAGTAAGTTATTATTGTGTTCATAAGTTTTTTCCTAACGATAACATGTTGCGAGCAGGTGAGTGAATGTCGATTATGGGTCGGAAGAAGGTACGGTAGAGATATCTCCCTATAACCATTTCGACAACAGAATTTACACACCAGCACCTAATAAATCGATATGATTTCTAATATTAGGTGATGATTTCTAATAATCTAATATTATAATTTACATTATGGATGTTTGCATACCTGTTGCTGCATGAGAGGAACAGGCGTTCGCTGGTTCTGCTGCTCAGGAACACCAGCACACCTTACAGGACGTGATCCTTGCTGACATTGTGGAACCATTGGCATGAAGAAGTTTGGCATTGGACCAGCACTTGAGGAGGAATAAAGGTAGGTTGAGCTTGACCTTATAACATCTGTTGTGGAACCATTGGCATGAAGAAGTTATTTTAAATTTTCAGTTGATACAGGGGCTTACTTTATTTGCAGGAGTGGAACAACATGCAATATGCAGCCTCAGCCGCATTCCTGCTAGCCGCCTACTCAGACTATCTGTCAGGCGCTAAATTGGTACTCAAGTATATGCTAAATAAATTATATGCTAGATTCAATAAAATGAAATAAATAAATTATATGCAAATTAGGTTTTTATGATTGGTTATAAAAGCTTAACAACTTATATGCTAGATTCAATAAAATGAAATAAATAAATTTCATATCTAAAGTGGCAAATGGTGAAACTCAGACTTGCTATATAAACATCACAACTGCAAAGTAATTAAACAAAAACGCCCCAATATATTACCTGCTTGAATCCTAGCGCAATAGAAACATCACCCCTTAGCAGAACAGCCTACCAAATCACCATGTAATAAATGAATTACATAAGAAAGTTAAGAGCGGAACCTATCCAGATATGCTCTGGTGAGACGCCAGGATTAGTATTGAAAGATATTACAGTCGTTTGTGAATAGCCCTGCGAGCGAGCAGGTAGAAGAGGCTTGTTTTACATGACCGAACCCCATCAACATCAATTTTGATACTTAAATAGTAACCATGCCTGGAGACGCTGTATGAAGACCAACATTAGAGTTTTTGCATTCCCACAAATATGCGACTCTTTCGACTTAAAGCAGGACATGTTTAAAAAAAGCATCTTACATATAACAAAAGAATAAGTACGTTAATCCTTTTTTATCGATTAACTTACATATATAAAAAAAGACCACAAAGAATTATGGTATTTCATTTTCCCACACAGAAGCAGTAGGTTTAAAGAAGTAAAACTCAAAAACGGTAAAGAAAGTAAACTCTGATAACCATGTTGCTGATTGCTGCAACTGCACCATTTGGAAGTAGCGACCACCTTCTCCGCTGTTCTTCATCACTAAGTCATTATGGGAACCTGACACGATATAGACAGTTATTTACTCTTTCAATAAATGTGAATTGCGTTACGCCGCACGAATGAGTAACTATGTGAATTCCCGATATCTTATCATCAATAGAGTAATAAGTTAGAAATACCTTCTTATATATATAGCAAAATTAAGTTAGTTTTTCAAAGAACAATGATATAGGTTGCAAGTTAGTTTTTCAAAGAACAATTAAGAAAAATTAAAATGTTGGTTAAAAGTCTTTAATAAGTGAAGTGACCTAACTTTTACTATTGACAGTTGATTTGTTTAGTGACATTTCCCTTGGTTTAAAAACACATAGCATGCTCTTGAATGATGAAGGCAACCATATATGGTCTGTCAAATGGTTTAATGCCTATCTGTTAAAAGCAGAAGAATTAGTTACCTTCCTTGGGATAGGTATTCCTTAGTGCAATCTCAAGATGCAACTTTTTTGGCATCATATTGTTCCTGCGTGTACAGATAGGTTTTTTTTTAAGTTGTGACAATAGACAAACATACATCAAACAATGTAAGGATGCAATTTTTTCATTAGAACAACCTGAACGCCAGAAACACAAGGAATTGAGCTCTGAGCTGTTTCAAATGATAATGTTCCTAAGGCTTGGTAGGTTCAACTTCAGAAGATGGTAATGGGTTGGGTTCAAACTTTTCTTACTTTTTAATCTGAATTTACATGTTTGGAGCCCCTTTCCATTTCTTCAAAATTTCTTTTTTCCATTAAAAATGCTATTCTAGCCGCCCCTTTCCATTTCTTCAAAATTGTTTTTTTTTCACTTCCTTTTCATGTTCAATAAAAGTTTTAGAAACAGTCCCACTTTGGTTTTTGGACTTCGGTCAGTTCCACAGCAGAGAATGCAGGATAAGCAACATGGTTACACATCCTCTGACCCTCCATAGTATTTTTTGGCAAGCTCTTCCAAACACCATGACCAAGAAGCAAAGTTTTTGGAAAAAAACCAATAATGTTAAATTTGGAGTCTTTAATAGCTTTGATTAGCTCATCGTTGATCCTTTCTCCATTCTGGATTTTCTCATCATCTTTGTAAGCGTAAATGCCTTTATCTTTAAGAGCTTCACAAAGATGGTCGAGAAACGGATGTCTTTACCCTGAAGCTTATAAACACATCATACTTAAAGCTATTTTGAATGTATGAAGTTGAAGCAGATGCCAATGAAGTTATGGATGAGCTTGAAGTGGAGGCTCCTGTAGTTATGGACATTTTTGCAAACTGATTGCAAAGAGAAGTTACTGAAGGATCAGAGAGACGTAACCTATTATTGAAGCTATTTGGAATGGATGAGCTTGAAGTGGACGCCCCTAGAGTTATGGGTGTAGGATCAAAGAGACATGACCTCTTGTTGGAGGACAATTCTAGAAACGGATTGCCAAGAAAAGTGAATGAAATTGTGTAATAAGAAAGAAGAGTTGAAGCTATTTGGAATTGATGAGCTTGAAGTGGATGCCCCTAGAGTTATGGGTGTAGGATCAAAGTGACATGACATCTTGTTGGAGGACAATTCTAGAAACGGATTGCCAAGAAAAGTGAATGAAATTGTGTAATAAGAAAGAAGAGTTGTAGCCTGCAGTTACCAATACATATGTAAATAGCATTTACTGGGGACCAAATAATAGAATTCCTCGTCCTGGATAACTACAGCCTTTGAAAATATCAGGTCGCAACTCAACCTGAGTAACCAGCAACACCCGAACCTGAAAACAAAATTTCAAATAGGTTTAAAAATAATGGTTTTTTTCAATACTGATGGGTGAAATAAGAAGCACCTTAGCATCAGACATGATGCCAAAACGGTTGATCAGCAAATTGGCACTGTTATATGCAGAAATCTAACATGTAACTCATGACTAATAGATTATAGAGCTTTTGATCTTTAGCCAATTTGATCCAGAAACTAAATTATATATTTTCTCATTGACAGATGAAACTATAAATAAACCATCAAAATAAAAGAAACGTAATAA
Organism: Glebionis coronaria; assembly: GCA_025667525.1. Lineage (NCBI taxonomy): Eukaryota > Viridiplantae > Streptophyta > Magnoliopsida > Asterales > Asteraceae > Glebionis > Glebionis coronaria. The sequence goes on from JANFOE010001224.1 coordinate 48,664, forward strand.
AAAGTACAAAGGTCCAGGACGGAAAGCCTTATGTGGGGTGGTTTTAATGGTTCCAATCAGTGACACTAACTATTCAAAAGTAGAAACGCTTTCTTGAAAATTCTTTTTGTAGGATTTTTGCTTTGAGGGCAGCTCATCATTCTTTTCATTTTTCAAGGTACTTACAATGAGGGCGTCCTTTTTCATTCAGTGTGTCTTTAACTGTGTTTCACTGGACTCTTCAGTTTCATCTATCTCATCATTACCACCACTTACACTTGAATAAGCTTCTATCTTCTCTGTTAAGTACAGTCGATACTGAGCCTCAGGATCCTCAAGAAAACAAATCATCCACTCACTGCTGCCCTTCCATCCTGAAAATAAAGCTAAACAGTCACGAAGAATCATGGCATGCTTATCCAAGAATATATCTAAAAGATCTTTGTGATAATCTATCTTCATTCTCTCCTCATTACCAAATAAAACTATCCTTGAAGTTTCAAGACTGGCTCTGCCAGATATCGTATGCATTTGTAATCACTTCTAAAGCCATAGCTCGGAAAATTGAGGGGTACCCTGCGACTGGGCTCTTCATTGGAGACTTGTTGGTCTTGAATGTCACCCACTCGAACCCATTTTTACAAGAAATGTTACCAATATTCAATTGCTCGTCCAACGCGGCTTCACCATTGTTTGGCATAACCTGGACCTGTCTGTAGCCGGTGAGAATGTAGATGATTATGTGTATGTTTATCGACCAGGGTCGTGAGAGTAGCGCATTCTGCAAAGGTGCAGAAATGGACCATATCATGTTAAATATATATAGTCTACTTTAAGACCATGCATTTATATATATTGACACATTGTGTATCATATCTATTGGTTAATCTTTGGTAATACCGTGCACTTCCTTTATAAGGATCACGATCTGAAACATATATTGCTGCTTCTGCAGCAGACATCTTTAGTTCTGCGCCCCACCAGATAGGAATAGTACCTCGTCTCCATACATATGTGTTAAAAGGCACATTTTGTTCGCACTCAATTTCATTCCCTGTCCAATACAGACGCTAATCAAAACAAGAATAAACTACAAGGTAGAAACATGCTTTAAATATATTAATCTACATGTGTTGTAACATGAGTTTAAGCCTCTAGCTAAGTATCGAGCCAGGATGAAGCCTACTACGACGAGCTATAAGAGCAACAATTCCCTCTTTCTAGCTTGCAGTTCCAAATGTTTGATATTCTACAAATCCCTGTAAGAAACATAATTAAGGCCCGAACACACAACTTACATAGGAGATGAGTTTATGGTTTAAAGCACCATACCTGCAGCAAAACGACACAATGCTGCCAGAGCCCAATTCTTCTGAAAGCAACCGAGAACCACCCGTTCCATACAAATTCATATCAGGATTCTGTAAGGAAAAACGGCTAGGAAATGGTCGGGTGACGTCTCGTGTTTCACAAAAGTAATGTTTTCCATCAATCTCAACTTCAGTCAGTTCTTGAACATTTATTACTTCACCTTTCCCCTGCAGTTGAGGGTTTAAAAGCGTAATTTTGATCCATTTGCTCTCACTAACTGTGTAAACACACCCGCCACCGATAGTTATTACCTGTTGACGGTGGTTTTTTGTCTTCACAGCTGCTAGAACTTATACCTGATGCACTGTTATATCGAATAGTAAGATGCGTTATGCCAAAAGGACATGTTCCTTATTCTGAATCTGATAACGATTAATGTGACAAAATGAACGATATGGTTAGGTCTGGTAACGAGTTATAACACTTTGGGATCATAACTTTTTTTCATATAAATGGACTGCAATTTTCCCTGTCTGCTGAATATGTATATTTGATGACTGTATAAGTGTATAACTATTGTTGTATTAAAAACAAAGTTTCCAGTTTCTGGCCCTTTGTTCTATCTGAGTCTGTGTCGTCATGACCGACTACCTTTCCTAATAAAATCACTGTATCATTAAAGTAAGAGAGTGGGTGTAGCTGATGTCACACTAAGTCCTACCTTTGTTTCAGAGTATATGAGTATTCCTTTGTTTCCATTGCCTATTGTCTTTGGATCATCCATAAACTACCTGAAAACATAAAATCAAACTGGGATAAGCTCCAATCTGTATGTCTTCATAACAGTAGTATAGTAATCAATATAGGTAGAGCCTCAAATGGGTTAAATCGAAACTTAAAACGGGTTGCAAGTTGCCGAAACTCTATTTTCAATCCGAACAACCTCATAAATCATCTAATTCACCATCTTACTTGTTAATTTTAAATAATTATGGACATAAAAGTGTTTGTGGGTCAACCCGACCCGATCCAGCCTACTTCAACTGATACTCAAAATTGACCCGTTTCAACATGAACCATTTTTACCCATTACCCATCCGACCTGCTCATCTTGCCACATTTATGAACCACAAAGAAGCAGACCTGGAAACCAAACATAACTTGTAGCCAATCCAAAATGTCTTCATTTTCTTTCATCGGGTAGTGTTTTGTCAGTGGCAGACCTCTAGTGTTACGCAGAGCCGAGACAGAAGCTTTTATTTAAAAATTAACAGCTAAAAAGTCAGCGTACGCTGAAAAATTATGAACTTCCATACAATGGTTTCTTTCACATACCTCTGGATATCTCATAATTGCTTGATTTTTACTGTCAGGATCAAGTGGAAGTATATTATATGGAGCATACAATTTAGTCTTCGCTTGAACATTTTTGTCTGCTTCCTCAATCTATGCAAACAACCCACAAAAGGTATCATTACACATATACGTAAGAGCTATATTTATTTCAGAAATGAAGAGAAATATCCAACACTTACCTCTTAGGGAACGTCTACAGCTTCTGTGAGATTGACAGCCTTTAAGACCTCAAACAGAACAGCAGCAGTTTGATACGCTTTTCTAAGACATATACTGATATAAGAAGCAAATATTTGCGATCAGAAAAGAATGAAAAGTTTCTTTTTAATGAATAAAACCTATATATGTTTTAAACAAAAAGAATTACTATCTGTTGAAACAATACAATTTTAGTGATTATATTTGACACACATTATATGTGATAAATACATGAAATAAAAAAAGTTTTATATTAAGTTTTGACAAAAAGTGCCTGAGGTCAACCAAGGACGACCTAACCTATACCAAAAAGTTACTTATTTCGATTCGCCCATTCCACCTCTAACAAAAAAACATAGAGGAAAGATCATTACCGGTCGGCTTTATCAACATTTTGTACGGCTTGAATGTACTTCTCATGATAATGTCGATAAAAGCTCTGCATTTCACGAGCATCGCTCTTTGTTCATCCTGCTAATGTCGTTGTGTCTTCCTACAAAGTTGAAGTCCATAATCAGATTAAAAGATGTCTAACATGAAACTGCATAGAATAAGAGCTTTAAAATTATGTTGACACTCTTCAAAAGTGGACAATAACTTTGAGACGGTTTCTTGTACTAAATAAAATAGGACTGATAATTGATGAATGACACAACATATTAGAACACATACCCTTGATGCTGAAGTAGCGCAGTTTTGAACTGACAAACACCACGTCCACTTGATGTTGGATCTAGTCTGTGAGCTTTCTCGAAGGCATAAAACCGACCTGATTATGCATAGAATAAGATTTCTTCATGTTTAATATATGCCTGCAACATAACTACCAAATTGCAATTTATGTCTTATATATCTGCTTGATACACAAATAAAACAGCTAAAATGAAACACATAATACATATGTCCCCAAATAATAGCGTTGAGAGATGGTTAAAATATATTCTCCTTATTTGTATTGCGCATGAAATAAAGCACACACTACGCACCTAGCTTATGTCCCAAATAATAGCATTGAAAGATGGTCAAAACCTATTTTTTACTTCTTACATGACAAATTTAACTTCTGTCAAGTTCAAATCTCAAATCAATCAAAAGAAACTTTTTTATTAGCAGTTAGAAAACCAAAGCTATAACCATATGTTCCCTAAGGAGATAATTCCAGTTATCGTATACATCAAAGTTAACTGGGGATAATCTTATTAACAAAACACATTAGACCATTAAAAGACAAGATTCTAAAAACCATCAATTCTTAAAACCAAACCTAAACCAACAGCTAGTCAGTACGTGCAGAAAAGAATACTTACATAGGCAAGCAACCCGTGGGTTGTTCAACTTCATTAGCAACAAGAAGAATAGGCGGAATCTGAACAAGAGACGAAGGCACCACTTCACTGTCCATCATCGCCTCTCCACCTAAATAACCAGCTGTTTGAGTCCGCAACAGCCGCCCAGCAGGCGGCTGCTGATTAGACCCTCGGTGTATATCAGCCATTCTTTACTTCAAAATTTTACTAAACAAAAACCTCCACCTCAAATCATCTACAACTACAAACAATCAACACTTTAAGAAAATCAAATTCCTTAAAATTTTGTCAATATTTCAAGAAAATAATAAGATACCCCCAATTAATAAAACATCATAAAGATTATAAAAAACACCAAAATTCAATCCGGGTTACATCAAAGATTATTAAAAGTCTAATCATGCGTTCCAAATGATTGATTTTCATGCAGTCCCCACCAAGATTGTTCATGGCATCACGCATACACGCGAGGTCGACCACTGGCACACCAGTAAAGTCTTAAAAAATAACCAAATATTACAGCAGATGTGAAGATAGTGTCCATAACGATGTCTTGGGTCTATTAATAAAAAAAAATTTATCCTTCAAAAGAAAAGCGGAGATCACATTATGATATCACCTTATGGGATCATTTGTCTAAAATGTTTATGTAAAAAAAACTACTGTGGTACAGTACTGTTCTGATATCACACAAGCAGTTTAAGTTGTTTTTAATTAAAAAACTGCTTTTAGCATGGGCGGTTCCTTCTGCTTAACTACCTATATTGGCTTAAAATAGTTATTTTTGCAATAAGCTATATACCTGTTCATTTAGATCGGCGAAAGTGGATCACACCATTATCTGAAGCATATACATCATGTATAAATTTGGTTGTGTTCATCTCAAACCGAATCAAATAAGTTGGCTAAAAGATGCATAGGTTAGACGGGGTCGATTTTTTTAATTGCTGCAAAAACTTCACAAAATGCATATCCATCACTCCTAAAGCACGTCACACTCTCAATGTTAGTATAATAAAATTTTGATAGTTTTGATGATCCACGAAAAGTGACACAAGAATGACCAATTTGGTTTTTAATTTTTGAAAATGGCTTCATGTTAAGTGCAGATTTTCCTAAATTTATTACAGTAACATATTTACCTTTACAATAAAATATTAACAGAATAGCAAGAAACAAATAATCAAAATGCAGAACATAAGTTCTAAGCTTACCAATATTTAAAAAGGATATATACCTGGTGACCCTACCAATGTATGATCCACCATCTTGTTGCAAACTACAGCCCCATAAGTGGATTGCCATATTCACCTTGCTAATAGCCACACCTCCGCGATTCATGTATCTAGAACCCTGCGGGTTTGCAGCACCAATTCCATCTATATGATTACTAATCCCATTGTTAGGTGTTTCTAAAGAAATTACTGGAGCTGCTAAACCTGCTGCCCAACAGCCATTTTAGGGCTAACTATTGCTATGATAAAAGTTAACATATGCTGGAACAATAATTAGTTGCAATGTCTCATCAACTATGTGTTGTTCGCACCTGTTTCCAGTCCTCGATGTCATTAGCCGGCTATTAATAAAATCATATTCAATTTTCAAAACAGAACAATACATTTAATCAAAATCACTTAAACATGATGAGGAATTACAATGAAAAACACTAATGTAAAATCTTACTCAATTTGGTGATTATAAATTAGAATTTATAATCAATTTTTACAGCCCATTTTTGTTTTAACTTAAATCTTACATCCAAACACCCCCAAACCAAAGTATTAATTTTAAGAACATACAGTATCAAATAGCTCAAATGCTTCTTTGATCTCTTGCCTTTTCTGCTGAGTCAACCAGTGATGACTTCCTCTTGGCTTAAGCAAATGTTTTTTTAAAAGATTCATACATACCGGAAACAATAAAAATTGTCATTGTTCTGTTGGACCCGATCCATTGCAAAAGCTTGTGGAGGGTGTTGATATTAGGATTTATTGAGAAGGTGATGTTAATAAGGATTTTTTTGGTGGAAAAAAATAAACTATTGCAAAAGCTTGTGGAGACTGATATTAGGGTTTATAGAGAAGATGAAGTTATTAAGGATTGTATTCCAGATGATAACGATGGCTTGATATAATATAATATGTTTGGATGTATATCTTTTTCAAGAATTTATTAACATTGTTTTGGATAGAAAATCATCAAAAATAATCTGGCTTAGTGGTAAACCTGACTACTTCTTAACCAGAGGTCACAAGGTCAAATCTTGTGCTTGACATTTTTTTAAAATAATTTCCGAAAATGCTATTAAAAACGCGACTTACAAAACTGCGTTTTCAAAACGCGATTTCCATAAAACTGCGATTTCAAACGGAAAATTCGTAGAATTTGGAGATTTTCTAGGGAATACTCAAATACTATTGGCTAAAAGATGTGACTGGGATATGACTGGGATTGAAACTGTGGTTTCAAATCATAATTATACCTATATATAATATAGATATATATATATATATATATATATATATATATATATATATATATAGAATTTAGATAAAATGGTTTAGGTGTTTAAAGTTGTTAAAATGAGAAGTAATAGAAAATAGGCAAATACCACGTTTATTGATTAGTTTTGGTTCATTTATGATTATTAGTTCGTGTACGAGTGTTTTGGAAGTTTTAGTTCGTGTACGAGTAGCTAGTTCACAATTTTTAATATTACTAGTTTTTCGTGTATCAGTTGTGTATCATAGTTTATCAATTATTTTGTTATATCGAATGCAACCTGTGATAATGTATCACTGAATTTGCGAATAAATGATTATTTATGCTAATAATATTTTTTGAAGTAAAACTATGTATCATATGTATCAGCTATAAATTTTTATGTATCAAAATTTTTAGTGTTTTTATACCAATTTTTATGTATAAGATTTATTGTTTTGTGTTTAATATTAAATAAATCACATGTTAATTGTTAAAATCAATGGTTAAGATGACTTTTTTTTAAGAACTTTAAGCTACTACACTACAATAACCTAACTCTCTCTCTCTCTCTCTCTCTCTCTCTCTCTCTCTCTATATATATATATATATATATATATATATATATATATATATATATATATATATATATATATATATATATATATATATATATATATATATATATATATATATATATATATATATATATATATATATATATATATATATATATATATATATATATATATATATATATATATATATATATATATATATATATATATATATATATATATCTATATTATATATAGGTATAACTATGACTTGATACCACACTTTTATTCCATGTCATATGTGACATGGTAGGTCTTAACCAATAGTATTTCAGAAATCCCTAAAAGATCTCCATTTTCCACGATTTTAATGATCTGGAACCGCATTTTTTTAAAATCACGTTTTGGAAATGAAATTTTGAAAATCACGTTTTGAAAGGCAGTTTTGGTAAGATTTTTGGAAATTATTGTAAAAAAGTGTCAGATGTAAGATTTGACCTTGTGACCTATGGTTAACAGGTAACTAGGTTTACCACTAAGCCATACTACTTTTGATGATTTTCCAACCAAAATAATGTTAATAAATTCTAATAAAACCATTGCTATATACATCCAAACATATTAAAAATTAAAATTAAAAAAAAAAAATATATATATATATACTCAATACACGTAAAAAAAGCCGCGCCTCTTTGTTCTTAAACCCTAATCTCAAACCATAATGAAAGTTTTTCACAACCGAATCTTACACCAGAATCGAATTCATCTTCAACCCATTCAGCAGCTCATGTTGTTCAAGCCTTTTTCTTTTCTTTAAGGTTTGTTTGACTTTTTTTTAATTCTACATACACTACAAGAAAGTTGAGAACAGATGACGGGGGTTTCCCTGGCGACACAATGTCGCTAGGGATAACCCCTTTTCCCTGGCGACAACGCTGACGTGGCGGAAAAGTAGGTTTACTTTTTGGTCAAAGTTTGACTAGAGTTTCCCTGGCGACATGTCGCCAGGGATAATCGGTCCAAAAACAGTTACCAAGTGAAAGAGCGCGAAATTTTCCCTCCAAGGTTTCCCTGGCGACTTGTCGCCAGGGAAACTCTAGTCAAACTTTGACCAACTTATCCCTGGCGACATGTCGCCAGGGAAAACTCGTCCATCGTATTTAACAAAATGAATATTTGCTAATTACATGTCAAGATTATCCCTGGCGACATGTCGCCAGGGAAACCTTCGCCATTTGGGATTAGTTTCAAAATTAAACACAAATGTTTAATTACATGTCAAGAATGTGTGGCGGGCTTTTACCCGCCAAATCCCAAATGTTTCCCTGGCGACATGTCGCCAGGGAAACTCCCTGACATATATTTATTTTGTTTTTGCTTGTTAATTATTATTTTAACTATCGATCCGATGTTATTTAATTTTTGCGACGTTTATATAATAAAAATGAGACATTTATAAAACAAATATTTATTTATTCCAAATAATTATTTATTCCAAATAATTATTATATTAACTATCGATCCGATGTTATTTAATTTTTGCGACGTTTATATAATAAAAATGAGACATTTATAAAACAAATATTTATTTATTCATAATATTATACATAGCCCTTGTGGAATCAAATGGAAAACTTAAAAACAGACATTACTAATCAACTTAAAGTTCGTGAAGTAGTGCAGCCGATTACTACTCAACGCTAAGATTTTCCATTTCATTTAAAAGCTCATGAAGTATTGCAGCCGATTGACATGCGTGGTCTTCAGGATGCCTTTCCATTTCTAGTCTTGCCTCTAACATCTTTATCTTTAGATCTTTGATCTTGCAATTTGAGCACTCAGTGGGTGCAGATTGAGAAGGACCTGTAGAAGAACTTGGATGTGAACCTTGAGGTGTTGAAGATCCAGGGGAAGATCTTATACGGAGTTCGAGATCAAAATCATCCTTCCATTTAAAATATTTACATCCATAATCATTTGTTTTTGGCTGTTACAAAGTAAACAAATAACATGACATGTCATTTAATAATCACACGTATTACATAACTAAAACATTTGATTGTTTACCTTCGAAAAAGGACATGCATAGTAGAGTTTACCAAAGCTATGAGGTTGATGTGACTGTCTCAACACAATATATCCCTTTCTACATGTACACTTATAAGCTTCACGGGGATCCATCTGCTACCAAATCAGGTGGTGGTGGTGGTGAGTTTGGTAGGAGATGATAAGTGTGTGTGTGTGTGTGATCTGCTGATGATAAGTGTGTGTGAATCCTTTTATGGTCAAAAAGTGAGGGAAATAGTTAACATTTTCCCGCCAATGTTTTCCCGCCAACGTTTTCCCACCAATAGTTAAACGTTGGATGTTCAATGGATGACCCGGTTTGTTATGGTTGTACGTTTGATGTTCAATGGATGATCCGGTTTGTTATGGTTATACGTTAGATGTTCAATGGACGACTCGACATGTGTTGGTTACACGTTAGATGTTAAATAAATGAGTCGACATGTATTGGTTAGACGTTAGATGTTCAATGGATGAGTCGGTATGCATTTGTTAAACATTAGATGTTCAATGGATGAGTCGGTATGTTTTGGTTACACGTTAGATGAGCTGGCAACATAGCTATATTGAGCTGGCAAATGACTATACTCGTTGTGTAAGCTATTTTGGTGAGGTTACATCAAATGAAAAGCTTCTTTCTTTTGTTCAAACTTACGCGACTTGTTTGCCGGAACTCTTTTTGTCATCGATTCAAAATGGAAGCTGGTTAAAGATTTATTTGAATGGTTGTTCTGGGTACAAACCACTATTGCCTCTAGCTTGATCTCTAATTAAGTCGGATTTGATAATTCTATGATACTATTTTAATATATAAATAAATGGATGCATAAATGTATAGTTGTATACTATTATTACAACACATATATACAAACACAAATACAGGTTTCCTTTCTTTGCATTTACACCAAACCAACCCTTCTTTCTTTACATTTAATGTTTGAGGTGTTTGATCATCTCTACACCAAACCAACCTGACCTTTCTTCTTTCTTAGCATTTACACACACCCCATAATATAGTGTCACTTTCCAAGTTGTTTTCATTCTTCTAAATATTTCTAACCAAAAGGTTCTTGGCCCTGATTTTTTTTGTGAGTTTTGTTAGTAAATGTTCTTGTTCTAGTGAGAGAGAGAGAGAGGTTAGGTTAAATTTGTTTTCTTTCAAAACATCTTGTTTTCTGGGCATGTATTGAGTTAATGTAATTATGCTTCCAAGGCTCATACTTTTGCATCTATTGGTGGTTGTTTTCTACTACAATAGTGGTAAATATGTTTTTGGTTTGAATTACACAAAATATAGAGAAGTTGGTGACTTGAGACTTGCAAGAATTCAGAAGCATTTGGATACTCTCAACAAGCCTCTAGTTTTTTCTATTGAGGTAATCAAAAGCTCCATTAACTAGTTTTATATGCATGGAAAATCATTCCATAAATATTGGCATTTACCTATGGATTGTGGTTTGTTTTTCTTAGATGTTCAATGGATGAGTCGGCATGTCTTGGTTAGACGTTAGATGTTCAATGGATGAGTCGGTATGCATTTGTTAAACATTAGATGTTCAATGGATGAGTCGGCATGTCTTGGTTACACGTTAGATGTTCAATGGATGAGTCGGCATGTCTTGGTTACACGTTGGATGTTCAATGGACGACTCGACATGTGTTGGTTACACGTTAGATGTTCAATGGATGACTCGACATGTCTTGGTTACATGTTAGATGTTCAATGGATGAGTCGGTATGCATTTGTTAAACGTTAGATGTTAAATGGTTACCGAATTAGAATAAATCGAGAAACTAAACGGAATAAATCGGAATGAATTTAGAAATTAAACTGACCGGGATGATATAGTTATTTTATAAATAATAATAAATATTTTATAAATTGTAATAATAATAATTATTATTTCATAAATAATAATAATAATTATTATTATTTTATTAATAATTATAATAATACATAAGTAACAAGAAACTTTATTTTCACAAAAATTATCCCTTGCGACATTTGTATCTATCCCTGGCGACATGTCACCAGGGATACTATCCCTAGCGACATGTCGCCAGGAAAACGTGTGCTCAACTTGACTTTCTAAAAAGTCAGCCAAGTTTCCCTGGCGACATGTCGCCAGGGAAAATAACACGCAATTTTCGTGTTGAGCCTAACTGGTCTAAACAGTCTATTTTTTACGAGCTTGAGTATTGGCCTTTTCTTTCACTAAGACACAATTTAGACATCATGCATATCGAAAAAAATGTGTTGGAGGCCATCCTGAACACTTTGTTGATGAATGACAAATCTAAAGACACTGTCAAGGCAAGACAATACTTGGAAAAGTTGGGCATTCGAAAAAGCTTGTGGCTCACCCAAAGTAAAAACGGGAAGTGCAAGAAGCCTCAGGCTTCGTATTCCTTCACACCAGAGAACAGGAAAAAGTTTTGTCAGTACATCAAGAGTGTTAAACTACCAGATGGGTTCGGATCCAACTTCAAGCACAAAGTGACCGATAACGATACCAATATAACGGGCATGAAGTCTCATGACTGTCATATAATGATGCAACGTTTACTTCCTTTCGCACTTCAGGAATACTTGCCTGCTGAGATTGCAAGACCACTGATCGACCTATGTAACTTGTTTAAGCAACTCTGCTCTGCAACTTTAATGGTGGATGACATGTTGACTGCTGTAAAAAAGGTGGTTGACATTTTGTGCGATCTTGAGCTCATATATCCTCCTGATTTCTTTGACATTATGGTTCACTTGGTTATCTATTTACCTGATGAGGCCATTGAAGGCGGGCCTATCCGCCCCCGGTGGATGTATCCATTTGAAAGATACATGAAAGAGCTAAAAGGTTTTGTACGAAATAAAGCTAAGCCAGAAGGTTCGATTGCGGAGGGTTATGTTGCACAAGAAGCATTGACTTTCTGTTCTAAGTATTTTTGGGATGATGTTACCACTAAATTTAATCGTCTCGACCGTAATGTGGACCCCCCTCCCCCAACGTGTCAGTTTCAGGTGTTCCGATCGGTATGTAACCCGCTTGGGAAAAAGTCGTATATTCCGTTCCCTTATCAAGAGTTCAAGAAAGTGGAATGGTATGTACTAAACAACAGTCCTGAAATCGACAAGTATATTTCTGAGTTCAAGAGGTACGCGTTTTTTATTTTATTTTGAAACTTCTTTTTCTTAACAATAGCGACTTATTCTAATACCATGAACGTTTTTCAGATTATATCCTGACAAAGACGAGAAAAAAGAATTCTCCGCGTGGTTTGGGAAAATGGTAAACTTAGACTTATCTTGTGTACTTACCTGTAAAAAAATAATATTATTATAAATAGTTTTCTGTACCTAATCCTTTATTCCTCATAGATCCGTCAACGTCACGTAGACAATGACAAAGACCCAGAGGTTATCCAGACCAGCGAGTTATTCGCTTTGGCTTGTGGACCATCACCGCATCCAATCTCAATAAACTCTTGCATAGTCGACGGTGTGAGGTATGTCGTGCACAGTCGCGATGAACGTCGTACAACTCAAAACAGCGGCATTTGTGCGCCTGGCCTTGAGAACACAATGGCTTATGGTCAGCTTCAACAGATCCTCGTGTTTCGTTATTTGTCGTTCAGTGTTGTGTTGTTCAAAGTTAAGTGGTTCGACACTCGCCCCATGTTACGTAAAAAACGTCTTATCTATAGAAACAACATGACTCAACTCACCGACACAAGAGCTGAGTATTGGAAAGATGAACAATACATTCTCGCAACACAAGTCAAACAAGTCTTCTACATTGAAGATCAGAACAAACCCAACTGGAAGGTCGTTGAACATGTTAATCATAAAAAGTTTTCCAACGGGGGTGTCATAGTGTCAGATGCCGTTCCTGATATTATACATTTCGACAACTCATCTGATCTACCACTTTCCACTGATTTGAATGACTTGGGTGATGTGACCTTGAATATAGATGGCCACGAAACGGAGGTTGATGCACCGCCAAATATCATTGATGTTGATGATGAAGACGATGGTATTACTGATGATGAAGACGTCCCTCATGATTTAAGTGATGAAGAACGTGTGAATGATGATGATGGTGAAGACAGAGTTTATTCTAGTGAAGAAGAAGATTGACCTTTAGTTGTAACTTGCAAAAGACACTTATTTGTTTGAATTAATGAATCTAATTGTTGTGGATTTTTTAAATGTGTATATTTATTTGGATGTGTTGTATTTGAATTTGTGCATGCTTATATTATTTTGTTCATGAATTTGTCTATGTTATGCTAATTGTACTTGTACAGATGTCAGCAGATGTTGCAGGATCACACGGTGGTGACGGTGGTGGTGAGGATGAACCTCCTACGCCAAACATCCGCAGCGGTTGTTTCGCCGCATTTAGAAATAAAGGTAAGAATATTTGGATTATTGTAACACAATAAAAAATTTGGTGCATATATATGTTGCTTGCCTTGAATTTTTATTACTTTGTCACTCACTTGATTTTTGCAGGCAAAGGCAAAAGAAAAGAAAATTTGGGCGGCAGAGCGGCCGGTAGAAAGACTCGAGGCATTAGCCGATGTATCGATTTGTTGGAGGAAGTTGGTCAGCATGGCCCTGTCCCGATAGATTTTGAAGAAAAATCTCACCGGCCTCGCGGCACGCATGCTCAGCATTTATCTAATTACATCGGGGATTGTATCAGGAGGCTCGTGCCACTGTACTACCCAAGTTGGGCTGATGTCCCTGATGAGATCGAAACATTGGTTTGGGCGAACATAGAGGTCAGTTATCATTTTTATGTTCATAACATTATTGTGTTTATTTATTTAATGATGTATATATTTAAATAAATTTGTTTATTTATTTATATCATATAAATAAATAACAAATTTAAATAAATATACAAATTGTATCTTATTTATTTATATCATATAAATTTTTTTTAAATATATATAAAAAATTAGAATAAATATAAAAAAATTTAAATAAATATATATTTGATGAGAATAATGTAATAAGCTTTTCGGATAAGCTGTTTTCAAACAGCTTATCCTGATATGCTTATCAGAACAGGCTGTTTGAATACAACTTATCTTGATAAGCTTATCAGAACAAGCTGTGTGAAAACAGCTTGTTCTGATATGCTTATCAGGATAAGCTGTTTTCAAACAGCTTGTCCTGATAAGCTTATCAGGATAAGCTGATTTCAAACAGCTTGTCCTGATAAGCTTATCAGAACAAGTTGTTTTCAAAAAGCTTATGCTTATTAGGATAAGTTGTTTTTATTATAAAAAATTAAATAAATGACTAAGCCATTAAATAAATAAACAAAATAATGTATAAATTATATCTCTAACTCTAACTCTGTTTTTGTTTTATTTGTTGTATATGAATGCAGAATCAGTTTAATTTGACGCCACACAAGAGTAATCCTGGTAGATGGAAGGAAATACGTGGCGGCATCAATCAAATGCTTACAAGGAGTTATAATTCTCGAAAAAATACCCTCAAGACAAAGCATTGGGTCCGAGACATCGATACCGGCAGGGTAGATATCGGCAGAGTCCGCAGCGAGCGTCCAGAGGAAATTACTTCAGAGGACTGGGAGAAACAGATCGCACTTTGGAGTAATCCGGATTACGAGAAAAGATGCCAGACGAACTCCCAGAACCGGTCTAAGCAGAAGACGCCGAGTCGGCAGGGATCCCGATCGTTGGCACGCCTTCGAGACCAAGTGGTGAGAAATTCTATAATTAATTTACATACATATATGTCTTTGATTATATGTTTTGGTGTGTTGTGATTTTTTGTTTTGAATTTGCTTCATTCTATATATGCGTGTCTATGTATGTACAGACGCAAGCTGCAATTGAAGCTGATGTGCCACCCCCGACTGTCATTGATCACTTCTTCATTGCGCACACCGACCAGGATGGGAATTTTCCTTGCGATGCGGACCGCGTTATGTATGTAAGTATTTTTTTTTAAATTAATTAATTAATTAATTTTTTTTGGATATGCCTTGTTTTTTACTATTCCTTGCCGATAAATAATGTACCAACCCGACTAATATATAATATACTAACTGTCGTTTGTTTTTGTCACTTCATTAGGAGGAGATGCTTGCGATGAAGGCTGAAGGAAAATATACGGACGACGAGATCAACCGTATCGTCCGAGGTGGAAAGCAGCGAGGCCACATGCCCGGTGTCGGCCAGATAGTGCCGAGAAGGAGTACTCACTATATTCCTCCTCCTCCTCCCGTCGACCCACGGTTGGAACAAGCGTCTCAAGTGTTTAACTTTTTGAGAAGTGACGATAGGTTTGCCGATGCGTTCGGAGCATTTCTATCGGGTGGTGCTAGCGGGAGTGGCACGGGAGGCAGCGGTAGTGGCGCCGGTGGGAGTGGTAATGGTTAGTATGCTTGTCTTGTTTTTCCTACCTTAGCATGCAAGTTTAATAATTGTAAACCCCGAATTGCAAGTTTAATAAGTGTAACTAGGAACTTTGTACTCAAGTTGTGACATGTATTTGTATTGATCGAGAGGTTACATGTTATTGTGTTTTGGTACTAGATTCGTGGTAGATTTTTGGTATTTTTATCTTCAGGTTTTGTATTTGTATTCCCAGGTTTTGGTAGATTTTTTCCGGAAAAATTCCGGAAAAAATCTGGAAACAGCCTGCTGTGCAGGCAGCTAAAAAAAAAATGTCAAAGTTTCCCTGGCGACATGTCGCCAGGGAAACTTTGGATTATTTGACTTTCTAAAAAGTCAGCCAAGTTTCCCTGGCGACGTGTCGCCAGGGAAACTCAAAAAAAACATTGACTTGTCAACGCCAGGCGTTGACTCGTCAACGTTACGTCTAGTTTCCCTGGCGACATGTCGCCAGGGAAACTCAAGAAAAACATTGACTTGTCAACGCCAGGCGTTGACAAGTCAACGCCTGGCGTTGACAAGTCAACGCCTGGCGTTGACAAGTCAACGCCTGGCGTTGACAAGTCAATGTTCTTCTAGAGTTTCCCTGGCGACATGTCGCCAGGGAAAAGTGAGGTTTAAAAAACCTGTTTAACTTAAGTTCCTTAATCAGCCATATTTTCCCTGGCGACACATGTCGCCAGGGATACTATCCCGCACCAAGTCCGACGTGGCACCAATTTTTGAACCAAAGAGTTTGCGGGGCCCACTTGTCGCCAGGGAAATCAAAATTTGTCGCCAGGGAAACAATCCCGCACCAGCCTTTCTTGGCGTACTTTCCCTGGCGACATGTCGCCAGGGATTCATCTTCCCTGGCGACATGTCGCCAGGGAAA
Organism: Glebionis coronaria; assembly: GCA_025667525.1. Classification (NCBI taxonomy): domain Eukaryota; kingdom Viridiplantae; phylum Streptophyta; class Magnoliopsida; order Asterales; family Asteraceae; genus Glebionis; species Glebionis coronaria. The sequence continues at coordinate 65,235 of JANFOE010001224.1, forward strand.
CGTCGCGAATTTGGCCAGGGAAGGGTTCGAATATTGTAGTGATATACGGGTTTTTATTGTATGTAGGAGAGGGTGAAGCTGTAGTATGTAATGCAGCTTATGCAGGGACCTCCCTCTAGCCAAGGTATCTTTTTCCTTCTCTACATCTTCCTTTCCTTGGCGTATGCTTTTCTTGCTTTTTGTCGTTCATGATTGTTTAAAAGCTGGAAATTTTTACTAGGGTTTATTATCTTCTTTGATGAGGCTGACTCAAAAAACTGGGGTTGAAACGATAAAAGAAGTATGTTGTTACTCAAGTTCTTTTGTCCAAAACACTTAACTGATGTATCATTATATATATAAAGAAACTTGGAAAAAAATCTTTAATATCAACATGACATGCAAAAAAAAAAAGTAAAAAGTTTCACCAATTCAGATGGGAGGTTTCTTTGTATATACTCATCTGCATCTTCTTCAAAATCTGACTTACATTCATGAAAAAAATCTAACCAAAAGTAAGTTTGGAGGTTCTGATTTTGGTGGGTGTCCTTCTTTAAAGCAAAGTGTGAATCTTATGACATAAAAGAGTCAATGTCCGTGCACTGCATGTAACATTTTCTCTAGAACTCGGTGATACCAGTTTCCTGGATGTTAATTCATATTTAAAAGTCTTTTAGTTTAGGTTAATATAGTTTTATCGGATATCATTACCAAATGTCGTCAAATGTGAGTCTTCCATTTCTCGAATGAATATTCTGTTCACTTTAAATTGTTTTTTTATAATTCATTATCATGTTGTAGAGACCTAAAACTACGACCTGCATTTGCTGATATCATGACCGCCTTAAAACTGCTCAAGAATACAAGTTATAAGCAAGCAGAGAGTAGATGAGTTTGGCTATGACATTGATTGAAAAAGATCAGCCATGAAGTCAGCTTCATTCCTATAACAAAGAATTTTAGGATTTGACTGAGTATTTTACTTCCAAACGACAGAAGCTAGAGTGTCAAGTAAATTTGATCAAACGCTTAACTAAGTCTTGATTATTGTCTATGGATTCGAGAATATGGGTTCATCTTTAAGTTAGCTCTAAACAAACATCATCCGAGAATGTACTCTACCCTTGACTTATCTCTAAATCAGTATCCCAAAATTTAATTTTCAATATCCTCATCATCTCATATAATATCCTTATGTATCCCTGGAAGTCACAGACAGAACTTCTGCATCATGTCTAAAGTCAGCAGAGGGTACGAAAGCAGCCTCAAAAGGCGTATCATTTTTAAATAGAGTAAGATTTTATTGATCTTTGTAAGCATCATTGGGATCATTTGCACCACTAACCGACTATTCTTCTTCTTCTTCTTCTTCTTCAGATACATCAGCGGGATTGTCTCTTCCTGAACTTGTAACGAAGTTCCTAATGTTTAAAATAATAATATGATCAAAGGGCTTTTTGAAAGAACCGGTATCATGTTTTTCATGATCACCCCGCCATTCAATCTGCACGTCTAAGAGCTCACCCAAACTTATTCCCTCTTCTGCTGAAGCCCCACTTTTGTTCCTTCTATTTCCATTGAAAAACGCAATTTCTATCCTGATAAAACATAAATATTTAGTTTAGAATCTAGAGCAAAACGCTACCACATGAACAATCTTCTGCTTTAGCTTGGTGCGTTGTCCAGGATGAAACATTATTTTCAGAGTTTGGAAATTATACTTTTTGTTTTTATGCCATGATCTGCTAATTATACATTTCTGAGATGTGCTAGATTGGTAATTTCATGGTAGTATTGGGATACACAACCAAAATTATGATTACACGTATCTTTTGAAATGAAGTTACATTAGTACTTAAGAACATTGATAAGAAGTGTATACCTTCAGTAGTCATTTATATGTTTATCTCTCTTTCTGTATCATAAATGAATTGACTATATGCTATTGTGTTATAATTATTCGCTGCAGATGAACCAAATGTCCATATCTGAAGCGTCTGACGGGGCTTTCATTCAACTGAATGTCAATAATGTTTTTCCCAAAAACATTCGTCATCGAGATGCGCCTTGGATGTTGTGGATGCACATCCAATTGTTAGCTGCACAACACAGGTCTATGTTATGAACCACCCAGGTAGAAATTGTAGCGTCTTTACAGCTGCTATGGACTACACATAAGCCATGTTCCTATCGAGTTAGAACTTAAGCGTGCTGGGTTAGAACTTCAGAGGTTCCCCGAGGTTTATCTAGAAGGTGACATGGGAACTATGAAAACGCTTCCAACCGATCTCCTAGTTGTTGAGTCTTATTCTGAATTCCCATCACTAGGAAGGTTTTCTCTCAGGGAGTTGAAGCACACTGTAGCTTACAGCGATATTAAAGATATTGAAAGGAAAATGAATACAGTTGAGTTACCCGTTTAACTCTTCTCTACAATCTGATAAAAATCTATTTTTAACATTTAATAATTTTAAAATAAGAAGTTCATTTTTAGCTGTTGATGCATGTGGTGAGCAATCTGGCAGAGGATACAACAGAAGCAAATAGTTATGCCATCTTCATAGGTAGTGGTATTCAGGTATCCTCTGTGCAACTTATGCACTTGTGTGGCATTATTTTGATTATTGATTAATTCTTAATTGGAAAATGTACCTGTATTGACTACATTAGCAAAAATGTATGCTTCTAAGTTTGGTGACAATGAGTCAGAGATGATGGAAAGGCTATTGGGTGAGAATTACTTTGACCCAAATACGAGAAAATGGGCTAATAAGAATAACGGGTCAGCAGATATTAATCGTAGGTTTGTTCATTTTATTTACGAGCCCATTAAACAAATTATTAACTTGTGTATAAATGAACAGAAAGATGAATTGTGGCTTTAGTTGACTAAGCTTGGGTCACAATGGAATCGTTGGAGAAATAGTTAACGGGAAGAATGTTGATGAACTTATCTGCGAGGGAACATTCCATGCATCAAATTGGTCGAATTAGATTGAAGACTACTCGATGTCGACTTTAATGATTCCAACCAAAACATAAGATTCTTTTATTACAATTTGTTGATATGGAAAAACAATATTACTATATGACTGTATGCATTGCAATGTTACTATATGTACTCTTTTCATGATGTGAATAGGCATTAGGTTCTAATACCGTTATAGTTTGATTCCTAAAGATATGTGGATTACGTAATTAATTTTTGGATTGTGTTTTATCAGTCAATCTTGCAGTCCAGAGACCCTCGAGCCCAAAGACTGTATCCCTTAGTTGATCCTGTTTGTGTTTCAGTAGATGTCTTTATGAAGGAATTGACTTCGAGGGAAAGCTTCTCAACTTCAGAAAAGACAATACTCCAATGGTCAACCGGCTAGGATTTTCTCCAATCCACGATGACGATGCCGTAGTCCCGCACATAATAGTCATACGAGTATCTATAGAAACCACAATCGAATATGTAGGTACTCAACACGTAGGTACTCAACTGTTGCAAAATTTCGTGACCTTAATCTACAGATATAGGATAAAGAATTCATAATATATTTGAGCTTTTAGATATATTATCTGATTATTCAACGGGGTAATTATGGGTTCAATTTTTGCTGATCGAATTATGGTGATTAGCTTTTAAATATGCATATCGGAAACCATCATTTTTATGTCAAAGAGTAAAAATGCAAATGTTTTAAAACCTTTCAGGTCATGTTGAAGTTGGCATTGGAACTATACTGACGAGGGGCGAATCCAAAGTTATCGGGAGCATCTTAATACACATGTCGGAGAAAGCAGGGTATCGGGATTAGTGACGAAAGGGGAGGATTATTTAATCCAATACGATCATAGGATAATATGTTGCTAAAGTGGACAACTACAATCAAATGCCATCAGTTACTACATCAAAGGCTTCACTTGAGCTTCATTGATTCACGGGAAAAGATGAATCTGGTACTGTAGAGCATACCAAGGTGCATACTTTTCTTAGTCTTAAACTTTCCTGTTACTGTATTTGGTTTTCATCCTTGAAAAAAGTAAGATACTAATAGCTACCTTGCAAGGGATATCCAAGTACTTCAATGCTGAAAAAACAAATTTCTAACAAAAATTCGATTCAAAATATTTTATAACTTTCTACTGATTTAAATAACATTCAGAGAAGTTCTTTTAGCGCCAAAAATGTCATAGACACCAGTATAGTTTTAGTCGTGAATTGAAATAGTCAATCGTCTTCCTGGTAAAAGTCTTGGATCAGAACTGACAGCAACAACATCTAAAGAAGCTTTCAAGGCAATGCGAGTACACTACAATCAATGACAAAGACGAAATCTGTGTAGGGAATGAATTAATAACAAACCTTTAGCTTATTCTCTCAAGTCTTTAGAGTGGAAGACCCGCGCAAAGGTAAATTATTACTTGCTAGATGTTTCAATTATGGCAGATTTACTAATGATGGGTGGACTTGGTTATCTTTTATGTGTAATGAACAATTTATGGGTGCTTGCAACTGCATTATAACCAATGTAAGATACTTTTTCGATCCAAGGCTTCACTTTCACATGTAAATGTTACAATAGTTAGCCTTGTAATTAAATTTAAGCCTCGACTACCAAATACATAGGCCAACTGAAATATCTCGAGTTTGTGTGGGATAATGTAAAACCACATTGCATAATAGAGACAACTAAATGGACATAAGATGAGTTATTATGTATAACATCGGAACATATGCAATTAGCAATAATGTATAATTAATACCTCTGAATATAAGCTATTTGGAGCCATTCGTGCACTAAGGAATTTACCATATAGTAACATCAGAACATATGAAAAGATAAATATTATCGTTCAGTTTTGATCAAATACAGATTGTTAACTTAACTCTATTATTTTTCTAATCATATTTAGCACATTTACTATGCATATAATGTGCTTGAAAGCCAAACCAGAAGTGCAAACGGGTCAACTCAGCCGTACCTATGTTGACCCTCACTATGGTTCGTTTTAACCTGAACCTAATACGACTTTTTACCCAACTGGAGGACCCTCAGATTTGCCTATCATGCCACCTCTAATTGTGAGGATTACCAGTTGTGGCATATAATAATTTTTTTTTATAGATTGCTTATGTTTGTTGTGCATTTGATGACTTTTTTTACATATTATTCTGATGCGTGCATGAATCAGGTGAAAGCGAATCACCACAATGGTTAGCATGTCAAACAAAGTACTTTTAAATAATTAAATTGGCTTAGTCCCGTGCATATGAGTCTCAAGAACCACTTAAGTGTTGCAATCTACTCGACACAATTCACACGTTGCCGAGAACTGTTGTTTTGGCTGAGTGAATGAGAAGATGGAAGCGTTCCTAAACAGGCACCTAAGCACAGTTGGTTCAAGAGAGCCTTAGATGCTGCACCAAACCGATAAGCTCCAACTTGCTAATGCTCTTGGGGTTCGTTAAGCCCCAATCTGATCCTAACTTACCAGAATCATGGAAGGGTTTGAATGACGGGTATACAGGTATTTAGGTATCTCATTTTTGGTGTCTTTGGTGATTCCATATTGATCACAATTTGAGCTCTGAGCTAGGACCTAATTCCCATTTAGGCCTTATGGTTATGGGTATATCAGAAACCAATTTAGGATGCAACACTACTAAAGGGAGAAAATTGCCCACTTTGCCCATATATGTGAAACTTATGTATCATTAGCTGCAACAATCTTCTTTCCTTTGCTCAATTTATTTTCATAGACTATTTCTATATTGTTAAGTGATTTTTTTTACCTTTTTTTGTATTGTAGGTGACAACTTAACCAATACTCATATATCCGAATAATGGTGAAAGTTATGATGCTAAACTAAAGCAATGGGTGGTAAGTATAGTAGTTATAAATTTGTACTAAATGCTTAGATTTATGTATAGAATGAAATCATGAATTGCTAAAATTATGCATTATTATGTGTTAGAAAAACACTGGTGTTCGAGCTGAAGCTTTTTTTTTTCATATGTGAATACATGGTGCGAGATGGGTGCATCACTTGGGGGTGGTTGCTGTAGAACTACATACTCCTATTAGAGCTATTCATAGGACTCTTCCAAGCAGATCAGATTCTACACCATAACCATTAGTTGAAAATCTTAAGAGAAAGGCTGGACGTGTGATGATCAAAACTGCATAGACGTTGGTTAGTCTTCCGTTTGGTGGGTTTACTTAGAGGTGCACAGAAAAACCGGTTCTTAAACCGGAAACCGGGACCGGTCAAAATCGGTTTATTATAAACCGGTCCCGGTTTATTTAGGAACCGGGGGTTTGAGACCGGTTTATGATTTTCAAGAAAAAAACGGTTTGTCAACCGGTTTTCGGACCGGTTAACCGGAACCGGTTTATTTTAAACCGGAATCGGTTAACCGGCATAAAAATTAAAATCTAAAAAACCGGAAAATCTAGTAACAATTCAAAATCTAAAAAATAAAAATAAATAAAAATTAAAAAACCGGAACCGGTTAACCGGTCTGGGACCGGTCTGAGACCGATTCTACCGGTCTAGATTTTCAGCCTCCCAGCCGGTCCGGTTTTTAACCGGTTAACCGGACGAACCGGTTTTTTGACCATTGACCAGAGACCGGGCCGGTTCCGGTTTATATAAAAACCGGAGCGGTTAACCGGTTATGTGCACCTCTAGCTCGTTTACTATGTGCCATCTGGCAATTACTATTTATTATATATGATGATCATTGTATAACATCAAAGGCGCTAACTTAGGGTTAAAGCTATAAATTACCAACATACTTTACTTTTTTTCTCGACATTACTAATATAGAACATATACTCTCGTTATCACCATCTAAACTTTATCATTTGTTCTAACAATACAAACATTCTCGTTGATGACCTTTGTTAACATGTAATATAGTAAAAAATACCTACATGTCATCACATATAGCCGGTTAATATTTTTTTTTGCACATAGACCTCATCATCTTTACACCTCACTCTCCACATCAGTATTCCACTAACACCCAATTAATTATTTAACCTACAAGTCAAACCACTACCCATCACAAAAATCACTTTACCATTTTCCCCAAAATTGAACAAAAGCCTAATTACTTTAATCTCATGCTTGTTTCTTAATTGCTTCAATCCAACGTATAGAATATCAGGCAGATATTATCGAGAAAACTTATACCATCCACATCGAGAAGTAGACACTGTTAAGTGCGACTGGGAAGTCGATGATGATGTGGTATGGTGGCGGTTAAGTTTGCATATGGCGACAATGTGATGGTAGTCTGATGGTGGTGCGGTGGTGTTTTAGAGCTATGGCATGTTGACTTTAATTGAAATCAAGTATCAAATTATCAAGGGTTTCAATATAATCTCTTCAAGTATCTCTCCAGATGACAAATTCATCCATATAATCAAATCCTACGCTTAGACAAATAACGAGAACTCAAAGGAATAATATCAGTCAACAAATCAAACCTCTCAAGATTTTTATTCTTACTTATTCAAATAAAAACCCCATGAGATTTGGAGGAGATGGTTCTAGTTATATATATATTCATGGAGTTTTTATTTGAACAAATGACAATAAAAGTCTTATATTTGTAAACGAGATTAAGATTCAGCAACATATATGAATGTCGCAATTTTAGTCATCATGAATTTATTTAGGGATCAGGTAGAAATTAATGTATAAAAAAAGGATTAAACCTTAGGTGGAAAAGGTAAATTAATGAGATGTAAATTATGAAAATAAATTAATTAGGTGGAAATTATAAAATTTTTGTTACTTATATTAGCCGGTCACAACAAGTTTGGATGGTGATAACGAGAGTATATGTTCCATATTGGTAATGTCGAGAAAAAAAATAAAATACGTTGATAATTTATAGCTTTAACCCGCTAACTTACATGTTACTTCTTGTTTTATATGGGTCTTCTCATGGTAAACCCAATTTTGTGCCTGCCTTTAAATGTGTATTTTTAAAATGACCATCGCAACTTCAAAAGTCAGAATTGGATAATCGGCACCGATTCCCGCTCGAACTTGTCCCAATTTAGTACTCTTGATTTTTTCCCGATCTAAAAAATTATGTACCTATCCCGTACCAAACAGGATTCGGGTATCAATACCGGGAAATCGGGATTTTCCTGTTTTTTTGGGAATTTCCTGATCCCGTCCCGAATTAGTGGTCCCAAATTTTTCTTCACCTTATTTTGTAGTCCCGATCCCATACCGAACGGGATTCGATATCAGAAATCGGTACGATTCCGGGTACATTTCAGGCTCGAATTCGGGATTCAGATCAAAATGCTCATTCCTAAGTCACTGTAATATTAATGTAATGTATATTATCCTTAGTTTAATTACTCTGTTATTCACAATAGCAAAAAAAAAACTAAAGATGCAAAACTCTTAATTCGTCATATTATAGATTGAAAATAATTTTGAAAGTATTGAACGATGACAATGAATGATTGGTTGTTTTTTTTCCGTATATTGATTGATCATACTTTAAAAGTTTGGCAAATTATATAAAAAGGTATTCATCTTTGATCAAAATTCAGTTAAAGATAATTTAAGATATCGATTTTGTTTTTCAATGTTAGGAAATTTAACAAATTTAAAAGTTATATTTAACCACCGTTAACTTTAATATTACACGTTGGTCATTTATATTAACGACACTTTATAATAAATCCAACTTTATTATTTTTACAGTTTTAGACCGTTTTCTATCTTTTTCGTCTGATTTTAATCATTTTCGTTCGATTTTAATCGTTCTGGCCGGTTTTACAACCTTCGTCTGTGTAAAAAGTGGATTAAAACAGTAAAAAAAAGGTAAAAAACTATAAAAAATGACTTTTGAATTTAATATAAAATGTAATTAATATAAAAAATTAACGAGCATTAATTAAGTAAACGGTTGATAATATATAATTTTTAAATTTGTTAATTGACTCAAATTTGCAATAAAAAAATTGATACCTTAAATTAATAAAAATTAATTATTTTTAATTGAATTTATACCAGAGATGAGTATTTTTTAATACGATTTGATTTAAAAGTATATATATAATTGTATACGTATTCTCTAAATTGATCTCTACTTTTGGTACTTTTGAAAAATAGTATATTGAATAATCGAAGTATGCAAATGCCTCTCAAACTAATAATGTTTCTTCATTTAGAACATTATCATATCTCAACATGTCAGTCGGTATTGAAACTGAAGTGTTTGTGACAACGTAGAGTACAACATGTTATATCTGACTTTATCATTTGAATTGAGGATCACATTTACTTTACATTTCGTTTCTTTGTTAATGCATCTAATAAAAACGTATTAAAGATTGATATGGAACTAAACAAGTTTTTTGGATGGGTCAATTCTTAAAAAAATTATTTAAGTGTTCTTTTAACAACAACGAGTCATACTGAAAAGAATTGATACACAAACATGCTTTTAAAAAAATAACAAAACAAACCCGCCTATATTAGTAAAACGAAAGATTGACATAAAATTAAAGAAGTCTATTGCTTGATCAAACCAAAAAAATATAAAAAAAATTCGTTTAAGTTTTCTTTTAACAAAAATGCCAATAACCTTGCAATGTCTTCAAAATCTATAATAGTTAAGTTTTCTACTTTTTGTTCAAATTATGATAGACTCTATCATTTTCCCAATAGTATGTCAAAATCGCAAATAAATCATAAATCTCAAAAGCATGCTCCTAAATAAGTAAATAAATAATAACCATGCTTTAGTTTGTAAAATAGATTCTCAACCAAGCCTTAAAAGCAATCCTAAAGTAACACCTCATGCTCTAGATAAACTTTAAGAAAAGTAAAATATTATAGTGTTTGGTAGTGAAAATATTGTTTATTTTTGTTTTTGGCAACCACGATGATTAAATAATTTACTCCAAAATAACTTCCCAAACACCCTTAAGATGCTTTGGACATTTGTGTCACGAGTATTCTACAGTTTCAATAAAACATTGGTCCCACAAGTACTTTCTTTTATAAGTACATATTTCTAAGCAGAAGCACGACCAGAAAATATACGCAATCCCAAACGCATCCCAAACACCCACTTAATCGTGCATCACTGATATCTTCTAAATCCATTCAATGTGATTTTCGGGAAATTACAAGAAAATAATCTGAGACTGGTAGCGAGGGTTGCTAGATGATTGCTTATTGATGGTTTTTCTCACGACGTTATATTTGTGCAACCTGTGTAGAGATGGTTTCTTCTCAAACTGAAAGTATTTTACTCAACCCCGAAGGCGATTCTCAAAAGACTCGGCACGTATACATCAGTATTTATAATCTATTATGCCCACATTTTGTTATAACGAATGAAATATTAGATAATAAAATCTTTCGCCATATAGTTTTGTAGCTCAGTGTAGAAAGGTATATGACTTTGTAGTTAATTAAACTTTAATTGACGTGGATTTCTTAAGATAGAGTGATAGACAACTTTTAATTTCCTTTATTGATGCAAATGGTTGACGTATAATGATGTACCTCATCGTTGTTTTGGAATAGGTACCCGTACGTTACAGGTACATCTGTGGTCGGGATCAAGTATAAGGATGGTATTCTAATTGTTGCTGACATTTGAGGTTAGTAACATCATGGATTCAACAAAAATTTTATCTAGAATTAGTAACATCATGTATTATAGTGTGCGGGGTGTAACATTATGTATCTGTTTCACTTAAATCAATTACCTGAATACATGTTGGCAGCAGACGCTCAAACTGATCTTGCTGCATGTCAATGAATGCTATTATTAGTATCCAAACAATCTCATAAACGAGGGCTATTGAAGTAAGGAGTATATTAGCAAAGGTACTCTATTCCACATGAATTTCATGTGCCTTTCTCTTATACACCTCATACATTGTAAAAGTAATACACAATTAGATGCAAAGATTTCTATCTGTTTAACTTTTATTTGACCAATTTATAGACCATGTGTACGTTCAATATAATGTTATCGCTTTCTTGGAGAAAAATTGATATACTATAAGTTGATATCGTTAAAATTCTAATGTCATCCCGCAGGAAACTTACCAAATGCTCTGCCTCTGGTTTGATAAATCACATCCAAGGTTCTTTGGGAAGTAGATGATGAAGACGGTGATCATTCAGGAAACCACTAACCAGTTCAAGGATCCATGACCTTTTGCAAATGATTAGGCACAAATAAGACGGAAATTGGATATATATGTTATAACTATGAGGCATACTCTATGCTACATTCTATTTTGTTAACATACTTATAGGAACTTGTAACACTAAGCAGGATTAATAAACATCAGTATCAGTATTTGGTATATAAATTCCATTTCAATATCTAAAAGGGCATAAACAACTGTGATTCTACAAACTAAATAGAGACCTAAAAACATATGTATATAAATTTATAATAAACTTTGAACCATTATGTGCTGCAACTTTGAACCATTATGTGCAGCAAGAATGTAGTTTCCCATCAACTGTCTAAAGTTCAATTCCTACTTGGTGCAAACAACCTTGAAATGGTCACGCCAACCTTCTGAAAAGGGAAAAAGGAGGGCTTTACCTGGTTTGAATCTATGTGACGGTGGGTTCAAACCCCGTGGATTAGTCGGCCAATGTGTTGGTAATCACGGTTATAAAAAAAGAAATTCGGAGTAACTCTTGAATTTCTCGCTGCAAATAGAAAAATGAAGTGTTGAATAAAGATTATGTAAATAAAGATTCTATGAACTTTTCAACCATAGGTGGCAGAGGTGACCTTATTTTCAAACCGATTTACAATGTTTTCTTAGTGGTACGATTTATGTTTTGTTTCTTGTAACTTAATTTCGAAATTTTTGAATTTTTTTTAAATTCTATTGAATTATAATTTAAAAATAAATCTATTTTAAACATAAATTTAAGAATCATATAAAAGCAATGTATCGGGTTACAGTTTGATCACCGTGTCAACCAATCAAGTCATCGGGTAACAGGATCGATTGTCGGATCAACCCGATTGATTCACCGGGTCACGGGTTCATCATTAACGGTTCGTTCAGATCTAGAAGAAAAGACAACCTCGCCCGTTAACCACATATAAATGTTACTTAAACATAAACTATAACTAAAATATAATAAAGATTAAATTACAAATTCAAAAAACTATAAATGCACGAACCATAAACCCTCTTAAACAAGAAAAGAAACGACCCCGCCCGTTGGGGGGTTATAACGCTAGTATATATATATATATATATATATATATATATATATATATATATATATATATATATATATATATATATATATATATATATATATATATATATATATATATATATATATATATATATATATATATATATATATATATATATATATATATATATATATATATATATATATATATATATATATATATATATATATATATATATATATATATATATATATATATATATATATATATATATATATATATAGATGTATATATATATTTACATTATATATAAGAGGAGGGATATGCCACATAAGCATGTACAAATCCACGTCAACACCCTTCCGGGCTCAATATTTCTTGCCCAAACCCTCTTGTCTCATAACCCGGTCATCAAAAACCTAATCACCGTCGTTCACAAAAACCTCAGCTTCAAAGAAAATCAAAACACTATTGATTTCACCGATCCATCACCTACCTTGATCACATCCTAGATTTGCGATTGAGCAAAACGATTCTAATGTTCAGGATACTGTTGTGTTCTCTTTGCAAATAATTGACGCTCCTTTGTTTCCATTCTTTACGTTTTACAACAAACAGTTCTAGGGTTTACAGTTATCCCAAATTCTTGAAGAATCAATCAAATTTAATGAATTAAATGAGCACGTATAAGTATGTAGCAACGAATCATAAGCGAAGAATGTTACTTAATCATGTGTCAGCAATTTCACCGCTTCTTACAAACTCGATCTCATTATTGTGTATGTTCTTTGTAATTTAGTTCAGCTATTGTTAGTTTTTAATTTGTATTTATTGAATTTTTTCTATATAACAAGTTTAGGGATTTAATTTATTTTGTGACATACATAGTGTATTCTCATATAATTTTAGGGTGTTGGCAATGGGCGTGCTCCATTTTGTTTTACAATAACTTTCAAAAGTAATTTGAGGTTAATTTTTACTTTTGGTAAGTAAATTAACTTATAATTAAAACATATAAACATTTCAGCAGGTCCACGGGACAACCTCTTCTGCTGTTTAGATTTAGCTTATAAGTAAGCAATTCCAAAAACCTTTTTAGTGTTAAGTTGAAAGTAAGATTCAATAGGATGTATTTAGCGCATTTGTTATAGAGCTGATACGTGTCATGAAAACCACATACCTATGTCTAATTAGGATAATTCTACGTCACTTAAAATGAAAGTCCGGTGATATACTCTTTATTCCATTAGATGTGTGTAGATATTGTTAGATTAATATTCATGTGCTATGTAGTTTGAACTCCCATCTAAATCTCATTTGATGTATTCATTTATTGTTGAGCTTATTGTTATTTATTTAATTATGACGGCCAACAGGGTATAATAACAGAAGTTAAAAGAAGAAATCATGGGTCTAATTGTCTGCAGTGGTGGGGGACAGAGCTCACTCGACTACCTTTTTGTGTAGTGGAGATTAACAAAAGACCATCAAATGCAATTGAGAGACTCTAGCCCAAATAAATGCCAACAATGTGAGGTAATGATATTAATTGAATTTATTCTAAGGGAATGGTGCATTTGTTAATATTAAGACATATCAAAGAGGAAAATGTTGAACTTTGGTTCGTATGTCCTTTTTTTATTGTAACCAACCTTTAAATCTTTTGTACTGTGGCTTTAGCTAATTCTAATTTTTCGGTTATAGCAGCAAGTTTCCATTTTTATGGAGAGAATTGCATCATGGAGAGCTGTAACTCAATGGATGACACCGATGATACAGAAGCAATTCCACTGTGATGATCTTCAAAAGGTTAAAAGATACATGATGAGGAATTTATATGTCCACTGATATACAAATGAAAATACATGAGATGATTTTTCTTACAATTGTTGTTGGTCATCATAATGATTTGTTACAGGTGGTGCTGGAAGTATCCTTCTGATCTAATAACAATGGGGACTGCAGCAATTCAGCGAATTAAGACAGTCCACCTGGTTACAAAAAGTCATAAAGGAACAACAATAATCGAAGTGACTATAGCAGCTCAGTACCCATAGAGGACAACGAAGTGCTTCCTGGAAATAAGCAAATGCATACCCACGATCTAAAAATATCCGCATATACTGACATAGAATGTGCTACGAGTAAGTTTAAGATAATTAAATTTGGGCCAATAGCATTTTCAAAGGTTCGGTCCATGAGACAAATGCACCCCTGACGAAGCTTATTCTATTTTGGTAAACGACATCATTTTTGTAAGTGAAAACATGTCTAAGAATTTAGATCTCGGTTCGTCTACTAACCTTTTATCTAATATTTGCAGTTTTAAAATTTATCTGCTGTTGTAATTCAGGAAGCAAAAGAAGAGGATTTTGCACTGATATCGTCAGATGAACACTCACGAACTCCAAGGTATAATTAATTTTATAATATGTTTGCATGTTTACATCCATAATATTATGAGGTGGTTTCTATTTTTTGTATCTTTTCTTTTTTGCTTTACCAACATAAGCGATTATAACAAAAGCGATAGCTGATGCGGTAATTCAGGATGCAATAGGAGTGGATTTAGCATACCGATATCATGAGATGAACACTCCTGAACTCCAAAGGCTAAATAAGGTATCTCTAAATTTATAATATGTTTTCCTGTTTACATCAGTTTTATTATGATGTGGTTTCTATTTTTTTTTATCATGGAGGAAATTCTTTTGCACGTGGAAAATAATATGCAAAATGATATACATGTTAGAGATGCCACCAAGAAGGTCTATGGTTATTTGATTTAGTGATTCCTACATTTTTTTGAACATCAGTGGATTCCTACATTTGGTGAAGCTTCAGGTTGGTTCAGTGGCAAGCTGAAGTGCTTAGAGATGAACACATTAAACACATGACCTGAGTTGATATAAATAAATATTGGCATCTTCTGTATATCATTAGTATGTAGTTATTTCTGAATTCTAACACTTTGGAGAAAATATTGAAGATAACATATTCCAACAATTAATTAGTAAACAAATTGCTTTTTATCCTTTAGGATCGTTAATTTCAGCTTTTATCCTCTTAAAAAACAATCAATTAAGATGATGATGTATCATTTGCGATGCAGCAAAGCCTTTACTCAAAATTACTGATTTTTCCATATTATAAGAACTATATTAGTATTTGGCTACTTTTGTCACTATTGTGCATTTATATTCAGCAACTTTATTTACTTGACAAATTAAAACTAAAAATGTGAATAAATTCAAGCTTATAATCTAAATTTGACTATCACCATAAGATAAGTAATTTGACTATACTAAGCAGTTTGGGAAATCGTATCTTAATAGCAGTAAGCTTCTGACTTATATTGCAGGCTCTTTTGATGTCATTGTGATAACAGATTTACATAGCACATATACACCTAGAACTGAAATCACAGTAGTCCCTAGACGTATAAAAGTGAAAAAGGATTTTAATTCTCAGATAGTAACATGTTCCAATGATGCTAAAGTCTGAACTTCTTGCAAAACCGTTATGCAGGTTTATGTAGAGGTTGAGGTTTAGGGATGAAGCAGATGCACCCATCCAGAGTTGATGTTTCGGTTGGCTCTACAATGTTTTAAAAGAAGAGTAGATCCGAAAGCTAGCAGTATAAAGATAGATCAATAATGTTAAATACCAAGTACGTGAAAAATCCTGATTTCAGAAGATAACTGTTGGTTAGACTTGTAAGGGCGGAAAGAATACTTAGGATTTGCAAAAACTAATGGTTAGTGAAGTATATTTGATTTAAATTGATAAATGATTTTCAACTACTAATATTTATCAGCACATTTTATTTTGTTGATCGATAGGTTCAAGAAAGAAGAGGTGAAGATCCAAGCTTAGGAGAATCATGAAAAGAGAAATCCGAGATGGAAATGAGAAGAAAGGAGGTAACAATTTCATGTTTTTTTATCTTAACAGGCTACTAAAAGTTATAGTATATGACTTCAATAAGACAAAGAACCTGTTTAATAGGATGTTTGGGATTGTTTATTCTTGAAGTTATTTCTGCTTATTACATAGATAACCCTAGTAAGCATTGCCATATCTTGATAATAGTTGCTGAATTCTAGGCTATTTTTATGCTTATAGCTTATTTTTCATGTGCTTATTTAGCAACTTTTAAGTCATTATAAGCTTAGAGTTATAAAAAACTGAATCATAAGGCTATGAAGCTTGAATTTTATAAGCATTTTGGATGACTTTCAACCTGTTTGACCCATTTACCTATCATAAAAGAACTAATTTGGCCAGTTTGAGTTTGACACAACCCAATTCGACCAGGTTATAACTTATAAAGCAAGTTGCATCCCTTATAGTTTGACACTCTATTATTCTTTTACTTTGCATTGTGTTATTATTATTGAGAAAAAATTAGTGAGGATAATGTGAAGAAACTATGAGGATGTACTTATTGGTCGTAAAGGCAATCCTCTCTCGATCAAAATAGATGGGGTATTCTTGGCGATGTGATCCCAGTTTCGAGATAATCTAAAATTTTCCACCTTTAGCAAGACCGATTTTGTGATCACTAATATCTTATTTATTCATAAGAAACTATACATATATCCACATATTTAGATTAAGGAAAATCGTATATTGGAACGTAGCAAGATTATTATGAGTCCTTTCCATGTCGACACCTATAGGTATCTCACACATAACACCTATAGGTATCTCACACATAACCTTCCTTTATACAATGTGAATAAGGTCTGTTTAGAGGGCACGTTGTATATAATTCTCTCTAATAAATTAACAAATGGGGGTCCATTTCGACAGGTTAAATATACAATACGGCCAATATCTAGAAATGGTACTTCGGTGCGGGATAACGTAACCCAGACTAACCCATTTTGACCAAAATCTGTCTTGATCATTTAATTTATCTCTAATTAACTAGTGCTTCAGGTGACCTTACTTAAGACCATGGATCACTCCCATGCCTGAAATAACTTTCACAACAAGAACCGACAAGGAAGAGTGGTTAATAATAGAAAGTGATGACTTTGGGATGTTTTGACAAACAACGAAGTCAGTGAAGTGGCTTACCAGATTTTACGTAGGAAACATCGGGTTGTGGCCACTAATGATGAACCTTATGCTTGCACAAAGATGGCTTCTTTTTTTACCAGGTAAAGATGGCTTCTATGATATCATTTCTTAGTATGAAGGAATTTTCACATAATATTTCTTGATATATAGCTTTTTAAAGTATTTGATTTTTTGCAAGAGATTTGTGATTATATCAGTTACCGATGCATTTATGGATGATGAGAAAACTTGAAGATGCGATTATTACAACGCCAAAATTCAAAAGACTTCATGTGTATTAGAAGCAGTTTTAATCAGCTTGTGCAAGAGCAAGATAAAAAACGCTATCTTAATCAACTTTTGTAGATAATACTAGCAAATACTTTTTAAAGCACTACACTATGAACAACCAAACCCTATAGATGTAAGTTTTTTCAACTAGCACTTTTACTCGCGAACTAGACTGTACGATTTGGGTTGTGTCTTATCTCAAATGGGTCAAATCAAGATTGAGCTAAAAGAGAACATTAAACAAATAAAATCTTGATTCTTATTGTAATGGTATTGTTATTTTAGTCAGCATAAACTAACTCATTATTCATGAACTTTTTAATTCTTGAAAAGTAAGTGTTTTGTGTGTCAGCTCGATGCACCACCAATCTGTTAATTCTTGAAAACTAACTGGATTTCATGTAGATAAACAGTTTTAAGTGTTTTAGTTAGTCTTTTTATTCGCTTACGTTTGTATCTTTTTTATGAATGGTAGTCGGTATTTTAGTCATTATGGTCCTCCTACAGATTTAGCAAAGAAGTTGATCAAGTCATGCCAAACTCTTATATAGGCAGGACAAGGTTTACCAAACCAGTTATAGCAGACAATATAGAAGCTGCAACTGAATTTCAAGGTATTATCAAAATCAGACTAATGAAGTTGATCGACAAGAAAGCATTGTTTTATCAAAATTAATGCAACAAACATTGTTGCAACTACAAAAATTCATAGTAGAAGTGGCGTCTTCAATATCAGTTATAAGAAACTTCTTGCACCTAATAGGATCAATAAGTTTTCTGAATACCAGTACACAATTACACATTCCATATACCTAAATTAATGCAAGACAGGGTACTACAAACCAGGAAGAAATAGCGAAGAGTGAAAGAGTCAAAGCAAACCCTATAATCAACAAACCAAAACCCATGTAAAACCATACCTGCCTTCCTCAATTGCAATAGCCAGATACTCCGTACAATACAAGTAGCAGAAACCATATAAAAAATGAACTCAAAGCTGGTGAATCAAAGCTTAAAAAGCCAATAACGTAGAACGTGTTGCAAAACTGCATGAACACTGATATGACAAAAATCTCATATCAATAAGTCAATAAATCACCCTAAAACACGTAGAAAATATCTAACTTTTGTGCTATAAAGCAGTATTATGTGGTATGTTTTGTATTTGTGCTTAAATAGGTAACAAGGATACAATTTCAAGCAAACAAGTGAAATCAAGCTCATTTATGAAGAAAAAGACAAGAGAAGGATCAAAGATGACAAGCCATATGAAGATAAAGGACCTATCTTGACAATGTTCAGAAGTTGAGGGAATTTTGGAAAAAGTCAAGATTAAAGCCAAACTTGGTCAACCTTCAAGTCAACCAAGTCAAAGGACTTAGTTTGCCAAAAGAATGAAGAAAGGATCTCAAATGATAAATCTGCTAAAAGAAGGGGACTGAAAGTGACAAATTTACACAAACTTTGTGCTTAATCCGAGTGTTAACTTGTTGGACCAATCAGAGATCAAGAAAAACGGTGCTTGGATCACCAAATAGGCTGACAGCTGGCCACATACTCACTTTTCACTTAATAAACGAATCTGTACAGTGACACCCACAATTTCTTTATTACCCAATCAGAAGCAACCATGCAATAATCTCATTATCGAAATTTGGATAATGATCCGTGTTCTCAGCCATAACCCAATCAAATCACGCCACGTGTTATCTTCTTCAAGCGACGAACCCAGATCATGGATTTAGCTACATTGCATTTCAGATAAAGTGTAAAACATGAAGGAATCCAGTTCTCATAAGCAATTATACTGAAAGTCAATGGATCAAAAAGCCCCTTTTGTGTTCTTGAAAATGAATCTGCAATTAAGAAGACAAAGACAGCTGGCACTTTCTCATTGGCCAAGACACGTCACACTCCCCAACAACTTATCATTCCAGCTCTATAAATAAGAATAGATCATCTCATTTGTAACAAGTAGCTAAGAGTGTGAAAAACACACACTTTCATTTTCTCTCTAAATTCTAGCTTACCTTTTCAGTTACAACAGCTCTTAAGTGTTTGACACAAACTTAAGAGCTTGTTAGTTAGTCAGTTAGCTTTTGTGACCAACTTTCCCTCCCAAATAAATAAAACAAAAATATTCAGTTCATATCTTCATCTATGTTGATCCCAAACTTAGATCGATTAGCTTTGTGTATACGAGATTAGATCAAGTAATACACGTAGAGAAACCTTTGTATATGCTTTATGAATCTAAGTGTTATGCGGAATTTAACACTTAAACAAGAACACACAAGATGTAAACAAACTTTCACTTTGATTATGAATGTCGAACTTGCTTACAATGAAAGATGTTTACGAACGAAAACTAATATAAAACTTATATTAAACATTAACCTAAAGGCCTTCTTTTATAGACATAAGAAGCCTTGTACAATAATCTATGTATCAACTATTCTAGGTAAAGATAAATATAGAAAATACATTGTTGTTCTTATCTTTACTAGAAGTATTCTAGAATATAATACACGCGTAGAATATATCTTCCATCAGTGCTTGTCTTCAATGTGTCAACGCTTGACTTTAACTTGTCAACGCTTGAGCTGTCAGCGCTTGTTTTGTTCTTATCAACGCTTGATTTGTTCTTGTCAGCGCTCAAGTGATCTGGCCTTAATTTATTCCCAACAATCCTCCCCTAAACTTGATATCCACTCTTATGATCAAGTTTCTGAATAAGCATTAAGGACTAGGAGGAATCTTACAAACCTTCTCATATTGGTAGTGAATAAATCTGATCAAATCTTTTGCCACGTCACTTGAATAATCTATTTCCAGCTGAGTGTCCTTCATCTTTTCCAAAATAGCCTTGGATATGAAATATTGAGCATCCACAAGTAGATACTCAGCAAACTTTGTAGAACTCAAATGGTATACACCAGCAGCTGAATATAACCTCCATTGAAGACCACTGAGGTCATCTTCAAGATCCTTCCATATTGCAGGATCCTCATCTTTTGGTCCACACATTCTTTTGAATGTGGTCCAAAGTTTTATTCCATTAGCTGAAGTTGGTGCTTCAGCCTCATACTTGGTCTCCAGCAACCTCCAAAGGTCCACCAAGTCTTCTCTATCACAACTTGCAAACAAAGATATGAGAGTGGTAAAAGTGTGTACCTCCTTGCCAAATCTGCCAATCTTCAAGAACCCACATTCATCTTCTTCATAGCTCACAATTGGGTTCCTGGAATCTAATGGTAACACTAACACCATATCTGAAGCTTCTAATGGGGAGAGCTTGAGGCTCTTTCTTATAACTGCTTCACTTGGATATAGTGGATCCATATCTTTTGGAAACTCAAATTTAATTCCCTTCTTCACTGGCCTGGGAACCATCATAGCTTTCTTGATTTCCATTTCTTCTGCAAGTTCCTCCTTTCTTTCATCTAAAAGAAGTCTGAGAGTGTTTGCTTCTTGCACTCTCACCTAAATGGGATAAGCCCTGTTTTCCAACTCATCAAATGTCAAAGCCTTCAACTTCTGATATGTCCATCCAACTCCATGACATCTGAGCAACATAAAGTAGAGCTCCCTTCTATCCCTTTTCAACTCTGAGAGAATATTGCTTGCCTTGTGTTTCAAAATTACCTTACAATCCTTCTGAACTCTAAGAAGAAGCTCCAAACCCCATATTTGATCTGAAATGGTCAAGTCTGGATTATCCATGCATCTTTCTTCCCAAGCATTGTACATTTGAACCACCTCTGGCATGTCAAAGTCAACCTGCAATTTCAATTCTCTCAACTTTTCCCTAGAAAACTCATCACCATACTCAAGCCTTTCTGGTTCTATTATCATCACACTTGAGTCTGAGCTAGCTCCATCACTTTCTTCTTCTGAAGTCACAACAAATGGTGACTTTTCTTTTTCATCTTGTTCCATCATTTGTTCAGCCAATCTTCTATCAAATTCAACTTGAGCTGCATCCTTTGGAACAATCTCTTCTACCATTTTACCCTTACCCTTATCTGATGGTGCAATGGTTGGTAAGGTAGATGGTAATACCTGAGTAGAAACTTCCTTGATGATAGATGATGACTGGGATACATCACCTTCATGTGTAGGTCTGTCAACGCCCAAATTTGTTCTATCAGCGCCCAAAATACTTCTATCAGCGTCCAAATTTTCCTTGTCAACGCTCAAATATCTTCCCTCAACGCCTTGTGTAACCTCTCTCAACATAGCTGTAAATGATGATTTAAGTTGGTGGGAGAGACTAAGGAGGTATCAAAACCTGGTTGTTTCTTCAAAGTTGTAAGGGCCTCAGCAACATCCATTGATTGACCATCCTGGCTTCCCTTATCACTCAGATTTATTTGATCTTCCTCCCCTTTGGAAGATTCCTCCATACCCCTCCTAGCACGATCACTTTCCAAAACAACAATCCTCTCCCTCAATTGCTTGAGTTCAAGGCCTTGTGAGCTGACAATATGTACTAAGTCTGCATTTTGCTTTTGCAAGCTAATGCAGACTGCCGTCAATTCCATAAGAGTCATTGGTTCCAGTCCGCCCTCTTCTAAAATGGGGATTTGACCTCCCAAGTCAGATTCATTGGGCAAGGATGAGGACTTAATAATGGTGGGACTGCCTTGGCCAGCATCTAAGCCAGAACCAATAGTCCCAGCCTCATCCAGGTCACCAGCCACACTTGTGGTGGTGGTTCTCTCTACTTCATGGCTAGGACCACCAGAGGAGAACACTCCAGTAGTCCTTTGGCGTTTCATCAACCTATATTCAGGGGGTGTGGAAGATGGTGTGGAAGAATGGGTAGATGTGGGTTGGTTAAGGGGTGTTTGGGATTGTGAAGGTTGTGTATCAGCGTTGGAAATAGGCACATCAACGCCAACATTGAATGTATCAGCGTTGAAGGATTCAGAGTCAATTTGCATTTGTTCAGGTGAGGGTAAAGGGTCAGGAATTGGTTCAAGTTGTGGTTGAGGGTCAATTTGAGGTTGGGGGTCTGGTTGGGGTTGTGCTGCTACAATAACAGCAAGCATGGCTTGGGTTAAAGGTAAGTCTCTATGGGGTGGTGAATCCATCTTCATAAAAATAGCTTTCTTTTGCTCAGGGATCTTATAAAAATCATTGTGATCCCTTGAGCAGTAACCTTGATCATCAAAAACCATTTGCAGAAAACGGGGATAAGCTAAAGTCATTTTTGTCCCCTTGTTTTTACACATCCCCTCAAAAATCATTTTAGAATAGTTATATTTTTGCCCTGTTGCAATGCACACAATAGCACTTGTAATGGATCTATTGATCTCATTATGTGCAGTACATTTGGGACTCAAACATTGAAGGAGGACATGTATGAGGTACTTCCAGGCTGAGGGAAATTCCTGCTTATGATACTTATTAAGAGTACCTTCATCAGGAAAAGGATATCCCAAAGCCCTAAGCCCTTGTTCTATTTCATTTATGGGAAGGGTGGCTATACCATCAGCATCATCAAGATGCAAGGCTTGGCGTACCAAAGCCTCAGTAACCACCCAAGATCTCCCATGAACAATAGAAGTCAATGTGGTCACTCCATTAACTGTTGAGGAACTAACAGTGTTCCAAAACTGCTTAATGTGTGTGACTGGAATGAGTGGTGCATGAGAAAGAGCATACCTTAATGGGGATGCGTTCAAATACGCCACCATTTGTGTGTATTGGGGAAATAGAGCATTATCAGCTTCAAGATAAGCAATCATGTTGTGTTGTGATCTGAACCCCAATTCCAATTCTGTTGGTTTAAACTTTGGTGCCATTGATGAAAGCTGTTAATTTTAAGTGTAGAAGATGAAGTTGATAAGAGAAAATTGTTAGACAAGAATTATAGATACCCTGTTTAAAATAGGAGCCAAATTTATAGGAGAGAAAGAATGCATGTGATTGGCCCAAAAATAGGCAAAGATTTTCAAAAATCAATCATGAAAATATTGAAAAAGTGATAAGTTATCTCATGCATTAAATGAAAGTAACAACTCCTAAAATTACGGCTTGAAAATATGTCAAAAAGTAACAACTGGGTAGGTCCCATTGAGTGTCAACGGTCAAAAATAACCTATCAACGCCGAACGGCTATAATCTTGTCAACGTTTGCCTATAGCCATGTCAGCGTCCAATTTGGTCACAACAACGCTTGGAAAATTTTTGTCAGCGTCCAAAAATAAAATTATTTTAAAAAGTGAAAAATGACCTTAACAAGTAATTTATCCTAGAGAAGATAACCAAAAGCTGATAATTATCATAGGGCGGCAAGCACTGTCCAGTTATGCACACTTGCATAAGCAAGATAGACATAACAGTCCTCTAGTGTCCCTTGCTAACCAAAACTCTTAACAACAAAGTTACCTTATAAAATCCTTGTTACTCCCAGGTAAATCCCATATCAAAATCATTCCCAAGTCTTCCAACAGACCACAACAAATTCTAGGCCAAAAATGTCTTGGCAGCATGCAAAGTTGATATACTATGCATGCTACAGTGCCTCATGATTTAGTAAAACTAACTCATACTCACCTGTGGACACAATCTAGAATTGTGATAAGAGTATCATATGGATACCCAAACATCCTAAAGGTTCCTAAAACCTCCCCTTAAACTATGATACAAAAAGTTTGCTAAAATCATGCATGAACATAAAAATTTATGTCAAGATAGGAATGAAACATTCCAACCATCATCCATAAATAAAAACTTGTCCAAATGCTTCTCCATTGATCCATAAGCAACTCTGTATCCAATGGTATATTGCTAACACCATCTGCACATTTAGATTGAAAACCACAAAACTAACATTGTTGCTGACAACGCCCCGATAACACATGACAGCGTTGAGGGAAGCTTTGTCAGCGTTAGACAATTATATTGCTGACATCCTTGCAAAAACACTTATCAGCGTTCAAGCAACCTTTGTCAGTGTTAGAAAAATATAGTGGAAAATCTAAATCATCAATAAAACCAACAATAATAATGCATCATCCTGTACATACTTTTACAAAAAGAATCCAAAACACATATTATATGAGATTAACCATTCCAATACTTGTTACCAAGTATTGAAATCTCCCAGCATCAAAAGGTTTAGTTAATAAATCTGACACATTTTCCTCAGTGTCAACCCTATCTGGTTGTATTAAACCTTTCTCAAAGCAATCCCTTATAAAATGGTGTCTAATTTCTATGTGTTTAGTTTTAGAATGATGTACAGGATTCTTAATGATGCATAAAGTACTATTATTGTCAACAAATATCTTAGTATGCATGAAATTATACCCATAGTCCAACAGTTGGTTCTGAATCCACAAAACTTGACCACAACATGCAGCTGCAGCCACATACTCTGCTTCAGTTGTAGAATTAGCCACCACTGTTTGTTTCTTGCATTGCCAAGATATTAATCTGCTCCCAAGAAACTGACATCCACCAGTTGTGGATTTCCTATCAAATTTATCACCTCCATAATCACTATCTAAATATGCAATCAGCTCCAATGGTGAATCCTTTGGGTACCACAAACCAAGACTAGGATAGCATCTTAGGTACCTAAAGATCCTCTTCACAGCATAAAGGTGACATTCTTTGGGAGTCACTTGATGACGTGCACAAGCACACACAGCAAACATAATGTCAGGTCTGGAGGCAGTAAGATACATCAAGGATCCAATCATGGATCTATAGTGCCTGACATCAACATCTTTCCCATCTCCAATATTTTTCCAAGGGTGTTCTCTATCCATAGGAGTAGTAGCCCTCTTTTCATGTGGAGAAAAGCCAAACTTCTTCAAGATCTCAACAACATATTTATCCTGGGAGATGAAGATACCATCCTCTTTCTACTGAACTTGTAAACCAAGAAAGAAGTTCATCTCCCCCATAGAACTCATCTTGAATTTGTCTGTCATAAGCTTGGAGAAATCCTCACTCATCTTTGGATCAGTAGACCCAAAAATGATATCATCAACATAGACCTGCACAAGCAACACATCCTTGCCTTTCTTCTTTGTAAATAGTGTCTGATCTATGGTGCCCCTCTTGAATCCATTGTCTACCAAATAGGTAGACAGAGTACCATACCATGCTCTAGGGGCTTGATGAAGGCCATACATAGCCTTTTTGACTCTATACACTTTATCTGGATGCTCTGGATCCTCAAAACCAGGAGGTTGCATTACATATACTTCCTCAACAATGGTGCCATACAGGAAGGCACTCTTGACATCCATTTGATAGACTGTGAAGCCCATGCAGGAGGCATAGGCTAGAAAAATCCTAATAGCTTCAATCCTTGCAACTGGTGCAAAGACCTCCTCATAGTCTATCCCCTCCTCTTGTGTATAACCTTGAGCCACTAACCTTGCCTTGTTTCTGACCACAATGCCTCTTTCATCTCTTTTGTTCCTGAGAACCCATCTTGTCCCTATAGGTCTGACATATCTAGGACAATCAACAAGCTCCCAAACATCCTGAATTGCAAATTGGTGAAGCTCATCCTGCATTGCTTCCACCCAACTTGGTTCTTTGAGAGCATCAAATATTTTCTTGGGTTCTTCTTGTGACAGAAAACATGCAAACAAACATGCTTGCACAAGAGGGGTATCAACCTTCTTGTGTATATTGGCAATAAACCCACCAAGACCTTGATGAGATCTTCTAGTCTGAACTGGAGTCATAATATCACCAATGATCTGAGATGTGGGGTGATTCTTCATTGTGGAAGTGAGAACCCCTCCTTCAAAAAGTCTGGTGTCCTCAACCTCACGCTCCATGTTGCCAATATCTTCTTCATCAGACTCTCTTTGATCAATGTGAACTTCTTCAAGAATATTGGAAGGTCCACCTTGTTCAAAACTGGAAGAGAAAAGATGCCCATAAGTGTTGTCAACGTCTGAATCTTGGTTGTCAGCGTCTGGGCTAACAACGCTTGAAATGTTGTTGTCAACGTCTGAGCCATCAACGTCTGAATTGTTCTTGTCAGCGCTAGATTTGCCTTTGTCAGCGCCTGAAGAACCATGCATGTTTGTATCTGGTGGTATTTGGAAACCACCATTATCTTGTCCAGCAGCAGCAGCAGCAGCAAAAGCATCTGTCCAAATGGGAATTGTGACATATTCTAATATAGGAGATGCCTTTTCTGCTTGTGATCCAACCCTCTCATTAACCTGTGTACCTGAAACATTAACAACTTGTTCCTCCACAACATTTGAAGTTACCTTCACAATGTCTGGATTAGTGACAGGCATATAATTTAAAGTTCTAGATAAGGGTTCCAAATCAAATAACCAATTAGGACCACTTTCAGGATCACTAGGTTTATTCTCTAAGAACCTAACATGTACTCTTTCAACTATACGTTTGTCCTCTTTAAGATAAACCCTATAACCCTTGCTCTGGACTGAATACCCCATGAAGTAACCCTCATCACCTTTTGCACTAAATTTCCCTAAGGCATCACTAGTATCCAAAACTACTACATGACAACCAAAAGGTCTGAGAAAACCAATATTAGGTTTTCTTCCCCAAAGTAACTCATAAGGTGTTTTGTTCTAAATTTTGTTAACCAATGCTCTATTTTGCACATAGCATGCTGTATTAACAGCCTCAGCCCAAAAGGCTATTGGAAAGTGAGCATCAGCCAACGTTGTTCTGGCTGCTTCAATTAGGGTTCTATTTTTCCTCTCAGCAACCCCATTTTGTTGTGGGGTTCTAGCAATACTAAATTGCCTAGTAATTCCTTTCCTGGCACAGAAATCATCTAGCTTCTTGTTCCTAAATTCTCCACCATTATCACTCCTAAGCATTTTAACCTCATTGCCAGACCTTTTCTCAATCTGAGTGATAAAATCAATAAGAACATCAGCTGTGTCACTCTTCATAGCTAGAAAGAATGTCCAAGTAAATCTAGAGAAGTCATCTGTGACAACAAAGCAATATGACTTACCATTCAAACTTTCTATATTTGTTGGACCAAAGAGGTCCATGTGAAGCATATGAAGAGGTCTGGAACTAGTGTGCACCTGTTTGGACTTAAATGAGACCTTGTGCTGCTTGCCCTTAAGACATGCAACACAAGAGTCGTCATTGTGGAAGGCCTTCTCAGGCAAACCATCAACTAAACCAAGCCTCACAAGTCTATTTATATTTTTAAAATTTATGTGCCCTAGTCTCCTGTGCCACAAATTACTCTCATCTACTGAGGCCTTAGCATAAAAACAAGACATATTGGTATTCATTTTAATCCCATTTAAATTCACATTATATATGTCCTTATGCCTAGGTGTTCTATACTCAATATATTTCTCATCAGGGATCTTAAAATCCTTGCTTAACACCAAACACTCAGTATCAGTAAAAAGAACTTTATTTTTGTTATCACATACTTGTGATACACTAAACAGATTATAATCAAGTTCTTTTACCAGGAAGACGTTCTCAAAACGCAGACTATTGGTGAGAAGGGTTCCTTTGCCTATAATGGTACCATAACCACCTCCAAAGTATACCTTATCACCATCTTTAATAGGGGTGAAATTCGTCAAATAGTCTTCCTTCCCTGTCATGTGCCTTGAGCATCCAGTATCCCAATATCCATAATCATTGATCTGTCTTTGAATGCCCTGCACATAAAGAAAACAAATTAGTTTTCTTTGGGAACCCAAGTCTCAAAAGACTTGGATTCATCTGGTTGTTCAATAAGAACAGACTTAGTTCTCACAACAACCCCATTCTCATCCTTTTTAGGATGAAATACCCAGTTAACCCCAATAGGTTTTGTAATGACCTTTGAAATGTAATTAAATCTATTGTAAGTCATTGAAATCCCATTATCATTAGGGTTTTGATGTTTCTTGGGTCTCCATGTTAAGCTTGAAGAAGCTTTAGACCCCTTACCTTGTGGCTGCAAGTATTTAGGTCTGGTCACGTTTCTGTCAGCGTTAGAATTTGTCCTGTCAACGCTAAAATTAACCTTGTCAGCGTTGAGCCTAGGGTTTGCTACAGAAACCCATTGCCTATTTGACCAGGTGTTTGTCTTTTGAAATGGTCTTTGTCCATAAGTGTTAGACCTTCTAGAAAAGAATGGGGCAGGTCTAATCACTTGTGGACTTTGCTGCACACAAGGTTTGGGTCTGACAACATTTGACTTTCTAACAACGTTGACTTTCTTCCTGTCAGCGCTGAAATTGTTCCTGTCAGCGCTGGATTTGGGAGCGTTGACACACTTGTATGCCAAATGTGAAAAGCTACCACAAGTGTAACAGGCTTTCTTAGACACAACCTTAGGTCTAGAAGAGAAGAAGCCTGTTCCATGATTGCTAACTTGGCTCTTGGGTGACCTATTATTCCTATACATCTCTGCATATTTGATGGTAGGTCTTCTAACAGTGTTTGAGCCTAGGTCAACAGCTTTACCAGTGATTGGGTTAGTAACCTTAATGGGTGGTGATTCATTGGGAGTTTCACATAGCAAACCTCCCTTAACAAATAAAGTAGGGTTAGCTTTCTCCACTCATTTAGGTCAGTCAATTTTTGTTGATACTCTTCCACTGGAGTGACAACTCTTGGTGGAGGAATGAATTCCTCCTCTTTAAGCTCTGGTAAACCAGTCCAAGACAAGTCCCTTCGTTGAACACCATAGAAGTCACCAGCTGGTGGTGGAACCAGAGAGTAATCATTCATCCCAATCCCAGTCATGTCCTTAGGATCCCTTTGTTTAGCTACACAGTCTCCTAGGGTTTGGGTGGCTCTATCAAATCTTTGAATTTTGAGGTCAACATTATCTTTATTCTTAATGGCCTCATCTAGCTTAGCCTGTAATTCACTATTAACCTTTTTCATGATGTTTCTAATATCCATACTACCCTCTAACTCATGTTTTAAGATATTGATCTTATGTTTTAAGTCAAATTCCATTTTCTTGTATTCAGAAACGGTTTTCTCAGTTTCAGTAAGAGCTAGTTGGTAATTAGACAATTTACATCTTTCAGTACTCATGTCATCTTTTAGTTTTAACACCTCTTTGTTAAGTCTTTCAGTATTTAACCTACAACCTTTGCTACAAAAAGCATCATCATATACCTCATTATCAGATGAAGAGGAGGAGTGTGCCATGAGAGCATATTTAACATGCTCTTCTTCTTTAATATCAGCAACCAAAGCTTTATCCTCTTCAACATTCTTAGCCAGATAGCTCCAGTCCCATCCTGTACCATCAATTCCTTGAACTGCAACCATAGCTTTGGAATCCTGAGCTTTAACAACCTGACTTGAGGGTTTACCAGCATCAGATCTTCTAGGAGATCTGCATTCCCTCATGAAGTGCCCCATACGATGACAGTTGTAGCATTCAACTTTGGATTTATCAAATCCAGCTGTGTCTTTAGCATTGAAGGTCATCTTCTTTTTAAACCTTCTGTTCCACCTATTTGCTCTTATACTAGCAAGAGCCATGTTCCACTTGATGTCCATCTCTTCCAAGTGCTCATCACTTATCTGCTCAAGGTCCTCATATGTAATCACTAAACCATTGGGCAAAGAAGCAATGTAAGCACAAACAGTATCCAAATCCAAACCAGCAGGTTTAACTCTTGGGGAGTCATTCTTGAATGTGTCAGCGTCTGAAAAGGAGACGTTGACATGACTTGTTCCAGCGCTGACATATGATAAACATAGCGGAATTAGAACATTGATTATGAACAAGGTGTTTCTTTTCCAACGATTACTTGTATTAAACTTCAAACGATTACAAGTAACAAAGCCTAGACGTGTTTACAAGAACACACACATCTAGAACACACGACACACACTTTATGACTACATTGTGAATTATGAGATAATGAAAACCTACGCCTGTGTATTCTTTATATAATAGAATACAAGACTTTTCTTACAAGAAAACTTTAATAACATTAGAAGTCCCTCAATCTTTTGCTAATAAGTCCTCCTTGTTGTATGAAAGGGCTCCATATTCTTGTAAAGTTTGATATTTGCATATAAGTCCTTCTTGTTTCATTATTCTTGTTTTGTCTCATCAAATTAATTCCCAACAATCTTCCCCTATTTGATGATGACAAAACCAATCTTCAAATCTTGATCTTTCACGAATGAAACAAGCTTCCCCTTAAAGTAAGATTTCTTGTAAAACATATCACCACATAAAAATAAGTTGTATACCTTGATCTTTGAATCTTCTTCCCCTTTTTGTCTCATCCAATAGGGGTCTTCTAAAGATAAACAACTAATAAATGCTTCCCCTTAAGTGGTGCATGTAAATGAATCACGAACCATGTAGACTCTAATTGTAGATTACGAATGAAGAAAAACGAATATAACCTATTTGTTGAAGAATTGGAATCTCCCAAGCTTGTACCTTATATCTTGCACTATTCACGTGACGTCGAACTTATATGATGAGAGTAAATATAAGCAGACCTCGATCTCTTGTCAAAATCCTCATCCTTTTGTGAGACACTGAGCACGATAATGTAACTCCTTCAAGTGATAGCAATGTCACCTAATTGCTAGATTCAGACAAGTCTTCGTCACCAACCATTAAAAGAACAAGCAAGTTATCTCAAAAGAGAGGCGAATCTTTTGAGATATGATAAAATACAAACCTGCGAAAAACAACTCCAACACCAAATAAGTAATAATCAAACCTCTTCATCGAAACCTCCAATTTGCAATGAAAATCATCTAAGTACAATATCATCCTCTTCTTTTATGCAACTGCTGCCTCTGTCGGCGTTCTGCTTCTAATCCAAGTCGGTACATAACCGCAAGGTTAGCCTTGTCACATAATCAAATAAAACGTCATTGCACCAAACACAATCTTCAAAAACAAGTCATAAAAATTTAAACAGATAGTTCTGTCCGAGATCCTTAGTCATCCAATATATCTTCTGTATGTATTGTCCGATATTGAACGATACTTGTCAACGCTTAAAAACCATATATCGGACAACACGTTGTCAGCGTCTAAATATAACGTGTCAGCGTCGTCTCTGTCAGCGTGTGTTTTATTCTTGTCAGCGGCTCGGCTCAACCATTGACACCATCTTTTGTCTCACACAAAATACTCAAATTCTTGTCTTCGTAATATCACTTCTTTTACTTATTCAACACACGTTACTATCCCTTTGTTGCTTGAATCATAGACATGATCCCCCTTTACAATTTAATACGTGATGACTAAAATAATCAAACACTTTTGCCAATATAAAACGTAATTACCTTTGGACTTTGTTAGCTTGGACCACAATAGCTTTTTCTATTCTTTCCAGGACCATATTGCTATGTCCCTTTCATTCTGCCCTTTTCCGTTTTATATACTGCCATCACCCATGTCTATTGGGACCACTTCTGATCTTGGGTACCCACGATCAACCTTATTGAAACCTTTAAAAGTACATGCCGCTCTTTTTACTTTGAACATAGCTGCTCGTCCCATCACTTTCTGATAATAAAATGAAAATAATAAAGTAAAGAACTTATCTTTTCGTTTCTATCTGCTTGGGCCACACAGACTTCCACTTGTGCATATCAACCAAAACCCATCATCATACCTCCTATTCTTTTGCTGTCTGCTCCATGGACGTACAACAGCTTCAAGACACCATTCTTTTATTTTTTTTTACGTGACATACCCAACACTGGAACTATTGGGATCATAATATGTAAAATCCATCAGCAGTACAAACTCCAAACTGACGTGATTCTGTTCTTTTGATGCCTTCTTCAAGGCAGCATCCACCAATCAACCCACGTCTTTACTTGGCAACATATTGAAGAAAATACGGAGTAATAATAACTTTAAAGTGTAGGGTTCAGACCTGCTGTTGTAACCTCAATATACTAACACCAAGACCTTGTATCCTTACTGTGTAAACACAGTTTAAACACAATCAGATCCAAAACCCTAATCTGCGCTGATCTTCTAACTAGGGTTTGTAAATCGAAACCCTAAGAACTTCAAGTCATGAGACATCACGAATCACTAATTACACATCCTTTTCTGTTTTTAAAAATCGATGCGTTTAGGGAAGAAACCCTAAATCTTATTTAATAAAAAGACAAAAACAGAAAATTCAAAACCTTTCTCTGCAGCAACATTCGACGAGCTACAACTTTTTCTTGAGAGCTTAACTAGCAGATCTCTCTGGTGAGATCCAAGACACATACTCTAAGAACCTCCAGCAAAAATTTCGCGACGATCCAACGGTTAACGAAGGAGATATCGCTGCTTGAAAACGGCTGCACAGTGAGATCCGACCATAAACCCTAGACGGATTTTATGCTTTGTTCTTTGTTCTTCGACTCGAACACCTTATTAATCCTAGCATCGAGAGCCACCCGCTCTGATACCAATTGTGGAAACCATTAATTCATGGATCGATTAAGCGTACTAGGATAATCAACGTTCATATGATAGACATAGCGGAATTAGAACATTGATTATGAACAAGGTGTTTCTTTTCCAACGATTACTTGTATTAAACTTCAAACGATTACAAGTAACAAAGCCTAGACGTGTTTACAAGAACACACACGTCTAGAACACACGACACACACTTTATGACTACATTGTGAATTATGAGATAATGAAAACCTACGCCTGTGTATTCTTTATATATTAGAATACAAGACTTTTCTTACAAGAAAACTTTAATTACATTAGAAGTCCATCCATCTTTTGCTAATAACTCCTCCTTGTTGTATGAAAGGGCTCCATATTCTTGTAAAGTTTGATATTTGCATATAAGTCCTTCTTGTTTCATTATTCTTGTTTTGTCTCATCAAATTAATTCCTAACAATCTACTTTACTCAATTCTGCATTCCTGTTGATACATTATTTTCTATTGATCTCCATTGATCAATAGAGCTTGTGATTGTGGTTTGGAAGCTTTGCCATTGATTCTAGCTGTTTGTAGTTCAAGTTCTCTTCAGAATTTCAGAAATAGCAGCTTGATAGATGAGTAGATCATAGATGGTTTTTGGAGGTGATTTGGTTGTTGATATTTGTTGAATTGGGTTGAAGGAAGTCTGTTATAGAGAGCTCAACGCTCCTCTACTCCATCAGAGGAGGCTTATTGCTAAAAGGTGTCAAGAATTCTATTTTTAGTTCCTCTAAAGTGTTTTGCATGCTACATTCCTAGATGGCCATTAATTGTTGAACTGATAATGTGTTTAGCCTAATTCTGGTGTAATTGTGTTAGTTTGATAGCAGTTGAGTGATATTGTAGCCTGAATCTTAGTTCACTTGATTTCAGTTGAGTGTTTTCATTATTTTGAAGTCATTAGGTTCATTTTGTGGTTAAGTGTGTTTGCAAGCTTGTTTTTAGTCCAAACATCTCTCATTTCACATATTAAACATGTTTTGATAAGAGTAATAACCAGCTGAATTCTTATGATCAAATTTCATTTGCTAAAGTCTTCAATAGATTTATAAAGCAGTGTTTGGATTTAAAGAGTTTTGGTGATTAGAGTTTGTTTAACTGGTTGATTTGTACTCATTTACATTTGGTTAACTAGTGGAAACACTTTTGGTTCATTTTGTGGTCAAAAATTCAGTCAAAGAGGTAACTGGCAGAATAAAAGTATGGGTCAAGTTTCTTCATTAGCTCATCAGTCAAACTAGTAAACTTCAATTCACAAGCATTTCTTTGTTATTGGATCATATTTCCTTAAAATTGTTTTAATTTGAAGTCTAACATCTAAAGTTTAAGTGTCTATCAGGAATTAATACAGTTTGCAAGATTGAGTGAGAAAACAGCTTATCATTAAGCACATGAGTATTTGCAAGTTTCTGAGATAAAGGCTAAACTGTTTTCTTGAATCTCAATTTCCACTTCATAAATTTTCTATTTTTCGTTCACAAAATGTTTTGCCAACATGTCTTAAGCATATTTGGAAATTTTCAAATTTTTGGAATTTTTGGTCAACGCTTGGTCAAATAAGCTCTCTTTTGCTTAATTTCAGATTCTGGCTTATCTAGTGAACCATTTTCAGTTATAAAATACATTCCATTCTTCTTGTTAGTTGATTAATCATATTCACAAGAAAATTTAGTTGTGGAAGTCTGGATTTCATTTTAGCTTATACTTGGCTTATTAGAATAAGCTATCTTGTGAATTACAAGTTTTTTTAAGCTGATTAGTTGCTCAAGTCTAGCTCATTTTGGATTTTAAGCACTTTAAAACAAACCAGACTCAATTTGGTCCAGTAATAAGCTCAAACCAGCTTATTGAAAGTGTGTAGCCCGTTTTTGTTAAAATTTTCATGTTAATTGCATTTTGGTCCTTGTTGTTTGTAACTGTTTTCATTTGGAGCTAAACTTCCTTGTTTTTAGGGTTTGCAAGTAATCAGTCCTTCTACTTTCAGTTTTTGAAAAAATTAGTTAGTAAGTTTGTTATTTTGGTTAAAGTTGTTACTAGTTGGTTAAACTTTACACATTTGGTCCGTTTAGTTTCTGAAATTTACATTTTAGCCCTTATACTTTCATTTAGCTTACATTTCAAGCAAATTTACTTTTATGCATTTTATATTTTTACTTGGTGAATAGTAATTGGTATTTGCAAGGTGTTTTACGGATACGTAGCCTATTATTTTCCACTTTTTACTTGTTGATTGAATCAGACATAGATTTACAAATATCCTTAACAACCAAGAACAATTAAAGGCTTGATATTTTTAGGACTTTCAATTTGTCAAGAATCGAGAATAAACGAACTTCAAAGTACTTAATTTCAAATGGCGCCGCTGCCGGTTCATGACATTACGAGAGACTATTGATTGACGGCTTCGATTGGATTTTGGGATCCGTTCACCTCGTGAAAGTTATTTTTACGTATCATAAATAAAAAACATAAAAACTCAAAAATATAAAATACAAAAACTAAAAAATAACAAAATCAATTCATTTCCTAAAGAATTGACCAAAAAAATAAAAAAATTCAAAAAGCAATCTTTTTCCAAAGAGATTGCAACCATAAATATATATTATTGGATTTCATCGGTTTTTACGTACATATAGTATTTTCTTTAAAAACCCAATAAATACAAAAATATTTTCTCTATATATTGATACGTAGATACGTGTACGTATACAAACACTCAATACACATACTTCCATAAGTATTGCTTTTGCAATACACTGTGTTCGGGAGCGTTCCGGTCCTTGACACGTGTCTCGATCAAAGTTATTTAAGCAAGTATAGATAAATACTTCCGATAGGCAAGAATTCGAAGAATACAAACTACAAAGTGAATAGAAAGGGGACGTGCTATAAAATGTCGTCTAAGGGTTAATAGGTACTTAAGTGCTTCACGCCACCTAACCTCTCGTTCTCTCTCACTCCTTGATTTGAGTTGCATGCTCACCCGCGGGCGTGCACAAATACCATTTGGTGTACAACCCCTTCCTCCGAAAAGGAAGAAAAAGAGAAAGAGTAAAAACAACACCGTCCATCAAGCCGATCCCGAGAATCATGCTTTGATCATTACACAAGAAGCCATGGCCGCCGTTGACAATCGACCTTTGATGGAGAACCTTCAATCTAATGTGCAAGGATATGTCGATGCTATTGTTATACCTGAGATTCCCGCAAATACCTTTGAGTTTAAGACATCTATGATTAGCTTGGTTTCAAATACACCATTTTTGGGGAGACCTAGTGATAATCCACACAATCATATTAAGAAGATTCTATCTCTTTGCAACACTATTAAGTACAATGGAGTTCCCCATGATGCCATTAAGTTGATCTTGAT
Organism: Glebionis coronaria; assembly: GCA_025667525.1. Taxonomy (NCBI): domain Eukaryota; kingdom Viridiplantae; phylum Streptophyta; class Magnoliopsida; order Asterales; family Asteraceae; genus Glebionis; species Glebionis coronaria. The sequence goes on from JANFOE010001224.1 coordinate 101,610, forward strand.
CCAACTTTCACTAGAGGGCAATGCCAAGTATTGGCTAGATACACAACCACCTAAGAGCATTACTACTTAGGATGATTTCACTAAGAAGTTTTTGAACAAGTTCTTTCCCCCATCTAAGACCACGACTTTGAGAAACCTAATTATTGGATTTCAACAAAAACCTAGCCAAACCTTTAGTGATGCATGGGAAGAGTTCAAGGAGTTATTGAGAAAATGCCCCAATCATGGATCCAATGAGGTTCACCAAATCAACACTTTCTACAACGGATTAAGACCACATCATCAAGATTCCCTAAACTCCTCCGCGAGTGGGAATATTCTTTCTAAATCCATTCAAGAGGCATGGGACATTATTGAGACTAAATCCATGGTGCAAACTAACACACAATTTGATGAGAGAGTCCATGTGGTGCAAGAGAGTGTTCCTCCACAATTAGAAAATACTATCTCTTAAAAGCTTGATACTATGACCAACACACTCATGAAATTTTGTGAAATCTCCTTGAATAAGAATTCCACCAATGATGTGAATGCTATTGCTCTTTCATGTGAGACATGTGGAGGTCCTCATTCTTACCAACAATGTGACAAGGTTCAAGGTTACCAAGGCGAATGTTATGCTTACCAAGAAGAACATAGAGAGCATTTTAAACCAAACATCAATAAAAACAATCTCTCTTACAAGTCAAATAACTACCTTGCTCTACCCGGCTTTCCACCTTAACCACCCACCCAAACTCAAAACAATCCTCCTCAATTGCTACAAAGAAATCAAGGGCCTAGGCCAAGTTACCAAGGACAAAACAAATTTAGAGCACCCAATACCTTTCATAATCAAGGAAATGACTTTCAAGGCAACAACCAAGGGTTTTACAATCAACCTCCACCTTTCCAACCCTAAGGTTTTCAAGGGAATGTGCCACATGATTTTAACACCATTGAGATTTTTCACAAAATGAATCAAGAAAATGAAAGGAGGTTCCAAGCTAATGAGAAAAGAATGAGGGAAATGCATGAGGAAACAAACAAAAAGTTTATGATGCTTCTTAATCAAAGGCCACAAGGGGCTCTACCTTCAAACACACAAAAAAACCCAAGGGCTAATGTCAATGCTATCACAACAAGAAGTGGAAAGAAAACTCATGATCCTTCACCACCCAAACCTAGTTTGGTAAAGCCTACTATGGTTTCACTTTGTGATAAGCCATCAAAATCAACACCTTCATGTTCTACAACCTCAACACCTACACCTCCTACTCCGTTAACTTCTACACCCATCAATAAAGAAACCAACAAATAAAATCCTTCATCAACCACTCAACCACAACCAAAACAAAGTCTCCCTTACCCATCAAGATTGAGAAAGGAGATATTGAAAAACAAGGATGATATACAAGTCTCAAACTTTTTAAGGATGTTCAAGCAACTTAACATAAACATCTCCTTTACGGAAGCCTTAGCCAATATGCCTAAATTTGCTAAGATGATCAAAGACTTACTTTCTAACAAGGAGAAATTTGTGGATTTGCCTAATGCTTCCTTAAACGAAAATTACTCCGCGGTTTTGCTTAAGAAGTTGCCTTCTAAGCTTAGAGATTCGGGGAGGTTTTTAATTCCTTGTAATTTCTCGGGGGTGGAAAATTGCATGGCATTAGTGGATTTAGGTGAAAGCATAAATCTCATGCCATTAGCGGTTTGGAAAAGACTTTCACTTCCCGAGCTCACTCCTACTAGGATGACTCTTGAGTTGGCCAACCGTACTATAGCTTATCCGGTGGGAATTGCGGAGGATGTTTTTGTTGGGGTTGATAGATTTACCTTTCCCATGGATTTTGTGGTGGTTGATTATGATATGGATCCGAGAGTTCCTCTAATTATTGGTAGGCCATTTTTGAGAACGGGTCGTACTCTTATAGATGTGGCGGAAGGTGAACTTACAATGAGGGTAGGAGATAAAAGAATTGTGTTTAACGTGGGTAAGTTGTCAAAGAAATCTAATGAGCCCGAAACGGTGAAGCATATTGATGTTGTTAATGAGGAGGAAACTCAAGATGATATCCTTGATGAAGTTTGTGATGAATACTTTTATGAAGCTTGCACAAGTGGAGCTTATGATGTGACAATCCGTCAATTCATGGTTGATATTTTATTCTCAATATTTATTTGAAAATATTATTTTAATGTTATATTATGAACTCACTTATTTTTGGGAAGTAATTTGGATTTACATCTTGAAGTAACATCGACTACGTCTAAACCGGAGGATTCAACATTACGTGCTTACGTTTACATGCACCATTTTGGTGACAGTCCGACATTTCAGAAAATAAATTTGTCCGTGAATATTAATTTGAGATTTTAAATTTGTGTTGGTTCATAAACTCACAAATTTACGAGAAGAGATTAGGACTAACGATTATAATTTAACGTCCTTTACGACTAAACCGGAAACCTTAGGATTACTTATTTACGTTTTCGAACTCCGTTTTTGATGAAACAATTTTTATTAGATTCGTTTTGTGTCGTTGATTCATAGTTTATAAAAATGTTTTTCGTAAAACGACCCGAGGGCACGCAAATCGAGGAAACTAGAATCGAGGAATACCCGTAAATTAGTGGGATGAGACAAAACAAGTTTTTCCCCACCCCACTAACATGGGATGGCCAAAACATTGACTCAATACCATGAGGTGTCAAGTGTGTAAGCTTACTAGCTACACTTGTTAGCCTAAGCTTAACAAGTAAGCTATCCAACAAACAAAACCATCTTTCACTAACCATTTCTTCACTTGTACATGCAAAACCACTAAACCACCCTTCCTCTCTCTATCATTTCGTCCCACAAACCTCAAAAACAACCCTCATTTGATCTATTTTAACCATAAATTCATGTGTTATTCATACACATGATGATGCTCCTTTGAAGTCTTGAAGATTGGAGGTGATTTTAACATCCAAGGAGGAGATTTATTGGTGTCTTAGGGCTGATTTCTCAAAGAGTCTACAAATACTTAATGATCCTAGAAGTGGTGTTGATATCTCATAAGATTGGTTACCCAAAACCAAGTCTTGTTCATCATCAATCCCATCTTTTCATCATCATGGTGGTATAAAGATTGTCCTCCTCATCCTCTTGTTATTTATGATTATGTAATCTTGTATTTCTTTCACTTATTTATATGTATATGATGATGAATGATGATTAAAAATATTGTGTGGGGATTTGGTGTTGATAAACATGCTTAAAAAGATGAAAAACTATAAGAAACAAGGTTAAAATCTTGCTTAATTTAGATGGCTGTATAAAACAGTAAAGAACCATATGGTAAACTGGTAAAATGACTTGAATAAATTGATATACAGTAAGTTATGGGTCTTGTACACATGTGAGAGTTGGCCATGCAATGGAATCATTGTAATGAGTGAGATATGATCAAAACAAGTTTAGAGTACCAATCTGAGTTTACTGTTTTGGACGATTTTTAGAAAATACTTAGAAGATGATTGAACAGTAGCTATAGAAGAGTTAAATGGAGAACATATCATGTAGTTTATGTGATAAAAATTTGAGCTTCTATCTCCATATAGAACTCTAGATATGGCAGTTTTGGTGAAGATGAAAGTAAAAATCAGATTTTGAGAATTAATGTTTATTACTATTATATAAGCACTCAAAATTATATTGTATAAAATGTAAAGTTAAAACCCACTAACTTATGGATTTTATTTATATAAATATGTAAAAGGTTAAATAAGTCTATAAATTATAAAAATGGTAGTGGAATAAAACTTATAAGTAATAAAAACTATAAACTTGATTTTTACGACTTTTTCGGCTATTATCGCAAAATTAACGTTTTTGTTAAATAAAACTTAGACGGTTGGACCCGTCTAATGTAAACTTTTATAAAACTTATATACTGATATATAAACATGTATAACAAGTAAAAACCGATAAAACCCGAACTATATAACATACGGACATTAACGGACTAAGTTAACGTTATTGGACTAATAATACAACAAAATGGACTAAGACACATATGAACTTATTATTGGGCTTAACCCATTTGGGCCCAACATATAAAGTATAACTACTGATAATATAAGTATGAAATGGATAAATACAAGTTAAAGAACTTATAATAAGTTTATTGGACTTAAAACACGTAAATAGGTAAAACTAGTAAACTAGTATTAAAGTTATCGACACATAACACTAAAATAAGTAAATGAGAATATGTAAACCCACTTGATCATCATATATATAAAATCATCATATGTATACATAATTGTTATTTTTATAAAGTCATTGGACATGAGTCTAAGACAAGTATTATTTGTCTAGGTTTCCGTGATTGAAGCACGTACCGTACATCCAAATCGCCGATAATCGCCTTCCCACATCAACGTGAGTTCATAGCCTCGCACTCTTTTAAATGTTTTTATGAAATGTTTTATAAACCCGCGAGGGAGATAACATGTTAGTTTTTATAAAATAGGACACCATTTGTCCCGATTGTTTGTTTATTAATTTGGACCCGAATGATTGTATGACCCGATAAATGATTAAATGACCCGATAGATGAAATTAAATGGATTATTAAAGTTAGGTTATGTCACTAAAAGTCCCATTAGCATGAATTGTGAACTACCGGGATTTGGTAGACGCTTGTGCATATAATAGTACTATTTAGGGACGATCACCCTAGTTCGCGCCTTGACGGTTGATCCCCGTCGTGCCACATTGATTGGTAAGCGAATTTATGTATGAGAAGATTTACATAGCGTGACCTTTGTGACAACACGCTAATTTAGATGGGCAAATGAGTTTCGGGCTAGCTACCCGTTGTTTGTTGTAGTAAGGTAACAATGTCATGCGGCTTATAATAATCCAAATTAACGAAATACTGCTATACGCACCGAATTACGATGTATTGCCTGACTAGCAATACAGGGTCTTACTATTGATGTTATGTTCGTGTTTTGGTTTTCATAACCATATTCATATAACGGTTTTTATTTGACTTTATACAACGTTGTAAAACGTATTGTATTTACGACATTGGCTCGTATAATGATTTTTAAGGCAAATGCCTATATTATGATTTTGATAAGGATTTGTATAAAATGACTTTGGCTATTTTGTGGCCTATTACAATGATTTGTACAAAATGGTTTTTGGTAATAATTTTATACCAATGTTATATTGATGGATTTTATTAAACTCTATGAATTCACTCGGCGTTATCGCTGACCTTTTCTTTTAACATGTTTTATCTCAGGTACTTGAAGGTAATTCTCGGGAAGACAACAAGAATTCATGGCCCACACTTAAACAATAATTTCCATTCAAATGCTTTGTAAAACCTGTATGAAATATAATGACTTGGGACCTATGTAAATTTGATATTTATGAATGGAAATGCTTTACTATTAAACAACGCGACTTTTAAGCGTTGTCTATGATGTGAGTAATGTGCTATCCCGTAACACCAACTAGTCTTCCGCTAAACTGAGTTGTATAAATTTGGGGGTGTTACAGTTTGGTACCAGAGCTCTCGTTATAGAGAACGAAAGATTTTTAAAACCAAGGTTTTGAATAAAACATTTCAAAATCTTTTAACTAAAAACATTTTTCTAAAATGTCTAAAAATCTTTTGACTATAACGGTGCCGAAGAATTCTCGAGTTACCGACAAGGCCAGACTGAGAAGTGTTATTTTAATATATATAACTTGGATTATATATATATATATATATATATATATATATATATATATATATATATATGATGTAATTTTATTACATGATTGTTTGATGATTATTTTGATATTTATACGAGGTATTTATACGACGTAGATTGTCACAAGGAACCCTAAATCCCCTAGTAAATTAATCGAAGCTATTCTCGTAGGAATTCTAGCTATCCTAGATCTAAACCAAGTTGTGGATATTTATGATCCCAACAAAATGGTTGATATTCGTAGAAATGTAGATATTAGTTGATTGTGATATTGAAGAAGAGTTGGCGAGATTAAATCTGATATCGATGTCATGACGATCTTTCCATATAGAGTGGAGTTTGACAAAACGTTACCACCTATAAAGATGTCATCTGATTCGTTGTCATCCAATTCTTAAATTTAAATCGAAAGGGTGAATGTTGCACTTGAGGCTGTCATTGGAACCATTACCCAAAAGCCTCATGCCACTAGTACCTTTCCGAGAAGTCTAGTTGAATGATCAAGTCATTTCATGCTAGTGACTCATTTGATAATTGTTGTTGTAAGAGCTATAGGATTGGAAATTAAGTGTTGATCATATTGAGCTTTTATTGCCCTATTAAGGTTAATAAATAAGGTTGAAAGTATTGGAGAATGAGGTAGGATATTGCATTGAGTATAAATTGGTTAAAACTTGAATAAAGTAAAATTTAACCCGAATGGAATATGAAATTGTTAAGAGGAAGTCATTAAGTCCTGTGATTGAATTATAAGGTTTTAATTGATTGTAGGTTCGTGTTAAGGGTTGTTCCTAGGCCATTGTCCACTAACGAGGATGCCTAGTGTCCAATAAATAAATTGAAGAAATCTCCTTCTGAATTGGGACCAATGGATCTTCCGGGACATATGGAACACCTAATGACTCTTGTAGGTTAGTATTCATTGTGGTATCTTTTAAAAATCCCTAACTTAACTGTGACACCAGTTGGTAGGATGAGTTCTTGGAATTGTATGACATAGTGACACATAATGTGTTACGGTACAATTTAGACTTGTTTGTGATTAATGAAAAGACTACCTTTGATTGCTAAATTCTACATGTATCGATGTTATCTATCCTTTATTGCTATATCCTAATGTTCGCATTAGTGATGCAATCATTGAACAAGTACTCATCTTGAATTGAGTTACGTTGTGGATTATTCTCTTTGTATTCCTGAGTGCCAGCGAGGTCATGAACCTCATGATTAATTGGCCAAGCTCATTTCCTATTATATTATAGTTAGTTCTTAGTGAATAACTTTTCATCACTCTTTTGCAGATCACTCATTATTTTTATAAGATAAAACAGTATCCCTTGAGAAAAATTGAATTTTCATCACCATAAGGATTACTTAAAGTAAGATTTATAAGTGATTGTTAACGAAATGAGGCTGTTTATAAAACATCTTGGAAAGACTTAATTGTTTTCATAATAAAGAAAATCTTTGTAAATTTATTATTGATTCTTATCTAAGAATTAAGCATGAAAATGATTTTATTATAAACATGATGATAAAATTTTGACGAACTGAGTATTGCATCGTTAATCTTGAAATTGTACATAGTTGCGCGCCTACATACAATTTGGAATGGACCATGCAAGGCTGATTAGTAGTCACCATAAAACTGATTAATAAACACTAAATTTTCTTTGAAGATTGTGAAAGATTAAAATTTATGAGATCTACAAGAAGTGAAAAATAAGGACATAGTGTTAGGGACACCTACATATGTGCCCATACTATTTATTCTTCTGAGTCGAATTTACTCATCTGTGGATTCTTAGGAAAAGTATCTGATTACCGAGTGTTGATACCCGACTGGATGTATCGACGTTCTTATCATTTCTCTTGATTTGATTTCATTTGAATGACCTGGGTAACGATCTGAGGAGCTTTCGAATACGTACTCGAATCATGAAAACATGGGATATATTCATATTCGTTAAATGTTTTCGTCTGAATCTGATTTGAAATTCTCTCGCGTAGATTATGCGTTGACCTTACTCTTTAGATGGTAGTTGTGTCTCCATATATCCTTGAATTTGTGAAGGATTATGAGTTATTATTAGTCTTTTGAGAAGTTCACATCTTATCGACGACACTAAAACTGGAAAGTTGATAGTGCCAGTAAAATGGATTGATTGATTATGACATGACGACATTGTCTTAATTGATGGGAACACGAGTAGAATTCCCCGAAAAGATAAGATGTTGATTATCAAAAGTGATCTAAATAATTCTCGATGGATGACCATATCCTGTATTTAGACTTGAAATTATACCGTGAATGGTTGTGAATTAGTCATAGATATTATAATCTAGAAAGAACCTAATATGAATTTATTAAAAAGGTGTTTCTTTTATCTGAAACTTTAGGAGGTATTTATTGGTGAATTACCTAGACTTTTGCCATTAAGTCAAATTGAAATTGGTATTGATTATATTCCCGGTGTTGCACCTGTGGCGTGTGCACTGTACGTCAGCACCATCTGAATTAAAGGAATTACCTACAACTGAGAGAGTTTTCGGAAAAGATTTTATTCTACCGAGCTCATCATCATGAAGAGCTATGGTGTTATCATTCCTTGTATTTATAGATTATTATGAACTGAGTAAATTGACAATCGAAAACAATATCCATAACTCGAAATGGAAGATTTGTTCGATCATTTACAAGGTTCTAGCAATTTGATCCACGGCATAGTTATCATCAACTTCGCATCTGCGAAAAAGGATTATGTATTCCAATTACTACATCATGTACTTGTAATGAACATTATGAGTTTCACGTGGTGACGTTTGGATTGGCTAATACACAGTGAATCATGTGTGAAGGCTGTAATTTGATAAATTCATGCTCGCGATCATTAAGGACCATTTGTTTGTTTATAAGTATAAAAAGGAGTTAATAATGCCCTAAATTGGCCGAACAATGAAAACCTGTACTTTGAATATTTAAACATGTGATTTAAGACTTAATCCTTTATATTATTTGACCGTAAGATTAATAGAAAAAGGAATATATTGACTCTTTAAAAATTTGAGCCATTTGAAACTTTGGGTTTTACCAAAAGGAAAGTGCAAAAATATTTTGACAAATGTTTTAACAAAGAACTTTTGAAGGATTATTCCCTTATAACCAAAACATTTAACAAAACTTCTGTTTAGGGGTAAATGTTTTTGCATACTTTTAGACAACCTAAGAAGAATCAAGGAAACTATATAACTTATTACTTGAAATACGAAACGACAATTTTTGCTTTTCAAATAAGAAAATTTTTGACCAAAGTGTAACCAAAGATTTTTCGAACATTTACGAATCTTAATAATCATTTTCGATAAAACAACAAAAATATTGTTAATTAAATTCAAATTCATTTTTGAAAATTTTCATATAATTGGTCGAACTAAGAAATTTAAAATCTTTACATTTACGTTTCATAAAAATTGAATATTTATTATTTAATTAGTTGTAATAATTATCGACGCTTTAAACGTCAGATTGAGTAAAACGGATAAAAATGATAGTTGAGAAGAAACTAAAACATAGAAGATATGAAGAAAGAATTTTGAATAAATACGGTTATGATATTTATTTCATCAGGAAAAATGAATATAAATACTGACACATTATGTAGAAAATATAAAGAACCAATTAGGATGTGTTCCTTAATAATGAAGGTGCAAAATAAATTGCCAAACAATTTAAAATATAGCCGATGCTTATAAAAAGGATAATATAGATAATAAAAAGTGGTTCGCGGCTAATGTGAACCATTAAAATTGAGAAGCCGATAGCGTTAAATATTTTAAAGACCACTTGTGATTGTCTAAATATGAAGGTTTGTGAAATTTAGTTATGTTGGGAACTTTTAAGTATAAGTATCCTATTTATGTCATTTATGATTTAAAGTATCTTTGTCTGAAGAAGTTGTACTGATGGCAATTATGAAGGCAGACATCGCCTCATACATTAGTAAACTCTAGCTATTACAAAGGTCATCATCTGAACTTGATTCGATTTGGGTCATCGTCGACAGACTGACCAAATCTGCTAATATCATTCTCGTTAATGATAATTGCAAAGGAGTTATGTAAACATAGTGTGCCTGTATCGAACATCTTTATCAAGATCCTCGATTCGCATCGAATTTCTATAGATTTGCTCAGAAATCATTGAGAACGAACCTTGATGAGAGTACTATGTACCACCCCAATCGAAGGGACGAGGTAAAGTAACGATACAAAATACTATAAGCGTTGTTCTATGTTGAATGATTGACCTTTGGTAATAGACCGTATAATCGCTTTCCTTAGGAAAGATTATCATTGATAAATATCGTATTAGGATTGAAATCGAATCTTGTTAGGGTCTATATTAGAGCATCTGTAAGCAGGAGTTGAGATAAAGACACCTGACATACACCCATTGTGAGTTGGACATGTCTTGTAGGTTAAAGGTTTCCTATGATGGTGAACCTAACCTTAAAAATACTCGATCGCGAGATATGAAATGATTGTTGAAATTAGGATCTGATTATTGACTGCCGGTAGTGGGAAAGAAGTTATGTGAATATGAAATGTAGATCTTGAAGTGCCAGATGGTTAGCGAAGTTATGCCAAAAATTTTAACCATGGAAAATGAATTGATGATCTGAAAGATCATGGGATATAAGTCCCCGTAGTATGGGACCATTGAGATAATATAAAAGATTGGTTTGAAAGGCATATAAGCTGGATCTACCCTAGGACTTCAAGGGCTGCATGAATTATGTTTCGTATATCGAACTTGATAAAATGCCTATCAAGTGAAAATCTGACTATTCCTTAATAAAGTTTAGATCGGCGAAAAGTTGCATTCATCAAAAACCCGTTAACATCATGGATAGAGAAAGTAAGTCAACATTAAGCCTGATCTTATTCCCGTAGTTATCTTTGATGAAACTCGCGTATTGTAATGGATTACACTTGTGAGAAAAGACCGAATGTGGAGGAAATACCCACATGGCTTTAACTCTATAAGAAGCGAGTAGTAAGATGATCTTTGAGGACAAAGATCTTGTTTAGGGGTAAATGCTGTGACAATCCGTCAATTCATGGTTGATATTTTATTCTCAATATTTATTTGAAAATATTATTTTAATGTTATATTATGAACTCACTTATTTTTGGGAAGTAATTTGGATTTACGTCTTGAAGTAACATCGACTACGTCTAAACCGGAGGATTCAACATTACGTGCTTACGTTTACATGCACCATTTTGGTGACAGTCCGACATTTCAGAAAATAAATTTGTCCGTGAATATTATTTTGAGATTTTAAATTTGTGTTGGTTCATAAACTCACAAATTTACGAGAAGAGATTAGGACTAACGATTATAATTTAACGTCCTTTACGACTAAACCGGAAACCTTATGATTACGTATTTACGTTTTCGAACTCCGTTTTTGATGAGACAATTTTTATTAGATTCGTTTTGTGTCGTTGATTCATAATTTATAAAAACGTTGTTCGTAAAACGACCCGAGGGCCTGCAAATCGAGGAAACTAGAATCGAGGAATACCCATAAATTAGTGGGATGAGACAAAACAAGTTTTGCCCCACCCCACTAACATGGGATGGCCAAAACATTGACTCAACACCATGAGGTGTCAAGTGTGTAAGCTTACTGGCTACACTTGTTAGCCTAAGCTTAACAAGTAAGCTATCCAACAAACAAAACCATCTTTCACTAACCATTTCTTCACTTGTACATGCAAAACCACTAAACCACCCTTCCTCTCTCTATCATTTCGTCCCACAATCCTCAAAAACAACCCTCATTTGATCTATTTTAACCATAAATTCATGTGTTATTCATACACATGATGATGCTCCTTTGAAGTCTTGAAGATTGGAGGTGATTTTAACATCCAAGGAGGAGATTTATTGGTGTCTTAGGGCTGATTTCTCAAAGAGTCTACAAATACTTAATGATCCTAGAAGTGGTGTTGATATCTCATAAGATTGGTTACCCAAAACCAAGTCTTGTTCATCATCAATCCCATCTTTTCATCATCATGGTGGTATAAAGATTGTCCTCCTCATCCTCTTGTTATTTATGGTTATGTAATCTTGTATTTCTTTCACTTATGTATATGTATATGATGATGAATGATGATTAAAAATATTGTGTGGGGATTTGGTGTTGATAAACATGCTTAAAAGATGAAAAACTATAAGAAACAAGGTTAAAATCTTGCTTAATTTAGATGGCTGTATAAAACAGTAAAGAAACATATGGTAAACTGGTAAAATGACTTGAATAAATTGATATACAGTACGTTATGGGTCTTGTACACATGTGAGAGTTGGCCATGCAATTGAATCATTGTAATGAGTGAGATATGATCAAAACAAGTTTAGAGTACCAATCTGAGTTTACTGTTTTGGACGATTTTTAGAAAATACTTAGAAGATGATTCAAAAGTATCTATAGAAGAGTTAAATGGATCACATATCATGTAGTTTATGTGATAAAAATTTGAGCTTCTATCTCCATATAGAACTCTAGATATGGCAGTTTTGGTGAAGATGAAAGTAAAAATCAGATTTTGAGAATTAATGTTTATTACTATTATATAAGCACTCAAAATTATATTGTATAAAATATAAAGTTAAAACCCACTAACTTATGGATTTTATTTATATAAATATGTAAAAGGTTAAATAATTCTATAAATTTTAAAAATGGTAGTGGAATAAAACTTATAAGTAATAAAAACTATAAACTTGATTTTTACGACTTTTTCGGCTATTATCGCAAAATTAACGTTTTTGTTAAATAAAACTTAGACGGTTGGACCCGTCTAATGTAAACTTTTATAAAACTTATATACTGATATATAAACATGTATAACAAGTAAAAACCGATAAAACCCGAACTATATAACATACGGACATTAACGGACTAAGTTAACGTTATTGGACTAATAATACAACAAAATGGACTAAGACACATATGAACTTATTATTGGGCTTAACCCATTTGGGCCCAACATATAAAGTATAACTACTGATAATATAAGTATGAAATGGATAAATACAAGTTAAAGAACTTATAATAAGTTTATTGGACTTAAAACACGTAAATAGGTAAAACTAGTAAACTAGTATTAAAGTTATCGACACATAACACTAAAATAAGTAAATGAGAATATGTAAACCCACTTGATCATCATATATATAAAATCATCATATGTATACATAATTGTTATTTTTATAAAGTCATTGGACATGAGTCTAAGACAAGTATTATTTGTCTAGGTTTCCGTGATTGAAGCACGTACCGTACATCCAAATCGCCGATAATCGCCTTCCCACATCAACGTGAGTTCATAGCCTCGCACTCTTTTAAATGTTTTTATGAAATGTTTTATAAACCCGCGAGGGAGATAACATGTTAGTTTTTATAAAATAGGACACCATTTGTCCCGATTGTTTGTTTATTAATTTGGACCCGAATGATTGTATGACCCGATAAATGATTAAATGACCCGATAGATGAAATTAAATGGATTATTAAAGTTAGGTTATGTCACTAAAAGTCCCATTAGCATGAATTGTGAACTACCGGGATTTGGTAGACGCTTGTGCATATAATAGTACTATTTGGGGACGATCACCCCAGTTCGCGCCTTGACGGTTGATCCCCGTCGTGCCACATTCATTTGAAAAGCGAATTTATGTATGAGAAGATTTACATAGCGTGACCTTTGTGACAACACGCTAATTTAGATGGGCAAACGAGTTTCGGGCTAGCTACCCGTTGTTTGTTGTAGTAAGGTAACAATGTCATGCGGCTTATAATAATCCAAATTAACGAAATACTGCTATACGCACCGAATTACGATGTATTGCCTGACTAGCAATACAGGGTCTTACTATTGATGTTATGTTCGTGTTTTGGTTTTCATAACCATATTCATATAACGGTTTTTATTTGACTTTATACAACGTTGTAAAACGTATTGTATGATGTTTTTACGATATTGGCTCGTATAATGATTTTTAAGGCAAATGCCTATATTATGATTTTGATAAGGATTTGTATAAAATGACTTTGGCTATTTTGTGGCCTATTACAATGATTTGTACAAAATGGTTTTTGGTAATAATTTTATACCAATGTTATATTGATGGATTTTATTAAACTCTATGAATTCACTCGGCGTTATCGCTGACCTTTTCTTTTAACATGTTTTATCTCAGGTACTTGAAGGTAATTCTTGGGAAGACAACAAGAATTCATGGCCCACACTTAAACAATAATTTCCATTCAAATGCTTTGTAAAACCTGTATGAAATATAATGACTTGGGACCTATGTAAATTTGATATTTATGAATGGAAATGCTTTACTATTAAACAACGCGAATTTTAAGCGTTGTCTATGATCTGAGTAATGTGCTATCCCGTAACACCAACAAGTCTTCCGCTGAACTGAGTTGTATAAATTTGGGGGTGTTACATATGATCTACCTTATGTTGATACCATTGCTTCCATTACCTCATCCTTGGATTTTCATGAACCTCAAGAGCTTAACTTTGGTGATTTTGTGATTCATTCCAATCCTCTTTTTGAAACATCATTTGATAACCCACTTTTTCACCATGATGACGACACCAATGAGGATCTTAGTGAAGACGAATCTTTTATTTGTGATACACCAATATATGATGGTTGTAGTGATGATGAGTTCTCCACTTGTGACTCTCTATTTATTGATGATCACACTTCCTTGAGTTTTGAGGAGTCACCAATCTTTGATATACCAATCTATGATGTTTATGGTGATGAGGAGGATTATATCATGGATGAGAGTGATGAGTTTTTAGAGGTTGATATACCTTTTGAGTACACTCTTGGATATATTGATGAGGAGGGGGACATACTATTTCTAGATTCTCTATTGCATGAAGATCCATTACCTTCTTCCTTGTCCACCTCAACCTTTCAAAGTGAAAAAGGAAAACAAGTCATGATGGTTTCTTCAAAGAGCTTGTTGTTACCCATTACTCCACAACCTTTCTCTCACCATGTGACCTACATGGGAGAATCTTCTAAGGCAACCAACACTTGTTGTTTTCCCATCAAGGAACGGATTTTTGATCCTGGCATAGAGCTTGCTAAAACATCACAGTATCCGCCTGATGTAATAAAAGGAAAACTTGTGAGAGCTTTAAGAGTATCACCTTATCACCTTTGGAAGAACATATGGGCAACCATTTTGGAGAACAACACTTCACTCTTTTCACCATTGCTTGGTAAATTTGTTGTTGGATTGTGTTCTAAGTGGAATGGTAATTATGTATTTGATCCGGGGGATATTTATGGAGTTTTGATAATTCAAAACTTGCTTTACCTCATCATGGAGATTTTTCTTAAAAGGGAAAAAATTTTACTCTCCATGACAGGTTTTAGACACTTTTAAGTGTGGGATGAGTCGAGCTAGCGACTCCATAAATCAAGCTTGAATAACTAGGTTTAGAGCTTTTAGACTTAGAGTGTGGTAGGATAGCAATAAGGATATAGAGTTGATGAGAATTGTAGGGGAGACCTTCCTTTTGTCTTCATGTTGTTATTAGGGGTGCTCACTCATCACGTGCTTTGGAGCTTATAGAGGAGGCCCTTGTATCCGGTTCACTTTGTTACTATTGTTATTCTTTATAGACACATTGTGCTTATAAAATGAATTCACTATAGTTGATCTTTCCTTAGCTTGGGTTAAGCAAAGTCTATTCATTGTCATAAGTGTAGGGGAGTTTATACTTCCATGCTCTTAAACATTGAGGAAAATGTTTAGCCTAAGTGTAGGGGGGTCTTCTATCGAAATGACCTTACCTAGACTTTGTCATTGACCTTCATGATAACTTGGAAAATTAATTTTTCAAACATTTTTCAAACATTTTTCAAATTTTTGATCTACTTTGGCCACCAAAAATCTTCATTCATAATTTTTGCATTAGTAATTTTTCATTTGCATAACAAATTTGCATTGTATATATTTCTTCTTTTACTTTTCATCAAAGATACATAAAAAGGAAAAAATATAATAAGGACATGGTTTAACAAATTTAGATTTCTTTGACATATTAGGCACGCCATGGATACTTTGACTCAACCCGAGTTTGCTTATCTAAGCATTCTCTAGCTAGTACCCTTAACCATGTAGTCCTTATTTGGTCTATTAGGCTAAGCATCTACGACTCTCATTACTTGAGACTTTAAATTTATGGAGAATGGGAAATGATAGAGTTGAAGCAAGTATAAAAGGGCTAGATAAACTTCATGACAATTATTTGTGGCTAAACCCTTCTCTTTCTTTGCCTCTATTTTCTTCGCATGTATATATGTTAATAAATAATCAAGAATGGTTTAAATCGGTTTGTAGTCTCTTATGCATTTTTGTCAAATAATTCGTGGTTGGTATAAGTACGTCTTAAGATTAAAGTTAGAACGTTTTATGTGTACTAGACTTATGTCATGCTTAATACTTAGCGGGTGTTTTTCCTTTTATTCTTTTCAAATTTCTTTGTGAGGAATAAAGAAAAATAAGAGCGGCTTATAAAAAAATGAGTGGCTAGAAAAAAAAAGAAAAAAAAGAGAAAAAGAAAAAATAGTTATACAAGACTCCCAAGAGGGGCAGTGAAGTGTTAATTATAGTAACTATTGAATTCCAATATTACCTTGATGGGTTGCGGGGATTTGATAGTTGCTCCAATCCAATATTACCTTGACGGGATGCGGGGTTGAAGATCCAGGGTCTCAAAAAGGCGGCGGATGTAAATTATTGCGTGAGTTTTATTTTTCTTTTCTTAGCGAGTGTGTAGCTACTTATTAATGCATGACATGAGGATTTTACACATAAGGCGAATGACTTATTACTCTTGAGTTGGACTTATATTAATTGTGAGTGGTTTTTCAGTTAATGGATGAGAGGATTACTTAGGATTAAACCCGTGCTTCCTTATTTTTGGATTTTGCATTTCTTATACTTAACGCTTTAAATAATGACAAATTTGCTCTCAAGCAATTTGCTCAAATAATAACCGGTTCCACATTTAATTGTCATGAATAAGTTGATGCACTTTTTACTTGTGAATGCAATGATCCAATTTTTAAGCTTGGTATGGGGAAAGTGAAACTTGAGGGTGATAAGTGTTCATGGTACCAAAAGCCCGAATCAAAGTCATTGATTTCTTTATGAGTTTTTCCATCAAAACCATTTATGAGAAGTCAAAACTATATAAATAGAATTGTTCTTCTTTGCATTGCATTGTACAAAATTAAAATCATGCATCATATAGTGTAGAGTAGTATTAAAGCATTTCATATTGGCCAAGGTGGGTTAATTATGAGAAAAATGTAAATTTGTGCTTTAAAATATAGCATTGCATGAGGTCATGGCAATGATCAAGTGTAGGGGATTTGATATGAGCAAAATCTCATATCAATAAGTCAACAAATCACCCTAAAACACATAGAAAATACCTAACTTTTGTGCTATAAAGCAGTATTATGTGGTATGTTTTGTATTTGTGCTTAAATAGGTAACAAGGATACAATTTCAAGCACACAAGTGAAACCAAGCTCATTTATGAAGAAAAAGACAAGAGAAGGATCAAAGATGACAAGCTATTTGAAGATAAAGGACCTATCTTGACAATGCTCAAAAGTTGAGGGACTTAAATGCAATTTTGGCAAAAGTCAAGATTAAAGTCAAACTTGGTCAACCTTCAAGTCAACCAAGTAAAAGGACTTAGTTTGCCAAAAGAATGAAGAAAGGAGCTCAAATGATAAATCTGCTAAAAGAGAGGGACTGAAAGTGACAAGTTTACACAAACTTTGTGCTTAATCCGATTGTTAACTTGTTGGACCAATCTGAGATCAAGAAAAGTGGTGCTTGGATCGCCAAATAGGCTGACAGTTGGCCACTTACTCACTTTTCATTTAATAAACGAATCTGTACAGTGACACCCACTATCTCTTTATTACCCAATTAGAAGCAGTCATGCAATAATCTCATTATCCAAATTTGGATAATGATCCGTGTGCTCAGCCATAAACCAATCAAATCACGCCACGTGTTATCTTCTTCAAGCGACGAACCCAGATCATGGATTTAGCTACACTGCATTTCAGATAAAGTGTAAAACATGAAACTTACTCACAATCCAACAAGGAATCCAGTTCTCATAACCAATTACACTAAAAGTCAATGGATCAAAAAGCCTTTTGTGTTCTTGAAGATGAATCTGCAATTAAGAAGACGGAGACACCTGGCACTTTCTCATTGGCCAAGACACGTCACACTCCCCAACAACTTATCAATCTAGCTCTATAAATAGGAATAGATCATCTCATTTGTAAGAAGTAGCTAAAAGTGTGAAAAACACACACTTTCATTTTCTCTCTAAATTCTAGCTTACATTTTCAGTTACAATAGCTCTTAGGTGTTTGACACACACTTAAGAGCTTGTTAGTTAGTCAGTCAGCTTTTGTGACCAACTTTCCCTCCCAAATAAATAAAACAAAAATATTCAGTTTATATCTTCATCTACTTTACTCAATTCTGCATTCCCGTTGATACATTGTGTTTCTATTGATCTCCATTGATCAATAGAGCTTGTGATTGTGGTTTGGAAGCTTTGCCATTGATTCTAGTTGTTTGAAGTTCAAGTTCTATTCAGAATTTCAGAAATAGCAGCTTGATAGATGATTAGATTAGAGATGGTTTTTGGAGGTGATTTGGTTGTTGATATTAGTTGAATTGGGTTGAAGGAAGTCTGTTATAGAGAGCTCAGCGCTCCTCTACTCAATCAGAGGAGGCTTATTGCTAAAAGGTGTCAAGAATTCTGTTTTTAGTTCCTCTAATGTGTTTTGCATGCTACATTCCTAGATAGCCATTAATTGTTAAACTGATAATGTGCTTAGCCTAATTCTAGTGTAATTGTGTTTGTTTGAGTTGAGTGATATTGTAGCCTAAATCTTAGTTTACTTGATTTTAGTTGAGTGTTTTCATCAGTTTGAAGTCATTAGGTTCATTTTTGGTTAAGTGTGTTTGCAAGCTTGTTTTTAGTCCAAACATCTCTCATTTCACATATTAAACATGTTTTGATAAGAGTAATAACCAGCTGAATTCTTGTGATCAAATTTCATTTGCTAAAGTCTTAAACATATTCATAAAGCAGTGTTTGGATTTAATGAGTTTTGGTGATTAGAGTTTGTTTAACTGGTTGATTTTACTCATTTACATTTGGTTAACTAGTGGAAACACTTTTGGTTCATTTTGTGGTCAAAAATTCAGTCAAAGAGGTAATTGGCAGAATAAAAGTATGGGTCAAGTTTCTTCATTAGCTCATCAGTCAAACTAGTAAACTTCAATTCACTAGCATTTCTTTGTTATTGGATCATATTGCTCAAACTTGTTTTAATTTGAAGTCCAACATCTAAAGTTTAAGTGCCTATAAGGAATCAATACCGTTTGCAAGATTGAGTGAGAAAACAGCTTATCATTAAGCACATGAGTATTTGCAAGTTTCTGAGATAAAGGCTAAACTGTTTTCTTGAATCTCTATTTCCACTTCATAAATTTGCCATTTTTCTTTCACAAAACGTTTTGCCAACATGTCTTGAGTTGGAAATTTTCACCTTTTTGGAATTTTTGGTCAACGCTTGGTCAAATAAGCTATCTTTTGCTTAATTTTAGATTCTGGCTTATCTAGTGAACCATTTTCAGTTTTAAAAGACATTTCACTCTTCTTGTTAGCTGATTAATCATATTTCACAAGAAAATTGAGTTGTGGAAGTTTGAATTTCATTTTAGCTTATACTTGGCTTATTAGAATAAGCTATCTTGTGATTTACAAGTTTTTTTAAGCTGATTCCTTGCACAAGTCTAGCTCATTTTGGATTTTAAGCACTTTAAAACAAACCAGACTCAATTTGGTTCAGTAATAAGCTCAAACCAGCCAATTGAAAGTGTGTAGCCCGTTTTTGTTAAACATTTCATGTTAATTGAATTTTGGTCCTTGTTGTTTAGAACTGTTTTCATTTGGAGCTAAACTTCCTTGATTTTAGGGTTTGCAAGTAATCAGTCCTTACTTTTAGTTTTTGACAAAATTAGTTAGTAAGTTTGTTATTTTGGTTAAAGTTGTTACTAGTTGGTTAAATTTTACACATTTGGTCCTTTTAGTTTCTGAAATTTATATTTTAGCCCTTATACTTTCATTTAGCTTACATTTTAAGCAAATTTACTTTTATGCATTTTATATTTTTACTTGGTGAATAGTAATTGGTATTTGCAAGGTGTTTTACGGATACGTAGCCTATTATTTTCTACTTTTTACTTGTTGATTGAATTACACATAAATTTCCAAATACCCTTAACAACCAAGAACAATTAAAGGCTTGATATTTTTAGGACTTTCAATTTGTCAAGAATGAAGAATAAACGAACTTTAAAATACTCAATTTCAAACACCCTCATTTTCACGACACTCACCGAAGAAGTCCTCCATAATCCCATATACAAACACTCTTGATGCAGAAAAAATTCTGAAGAGAACCTGGTGCATAAAAGAGATGCAATATTTAAAAAAAAGACCTTATTTTTTTGCACTTACAGTGTACTCTTATCATAACGCTTACCTAAAAATATATACTTGGTTATTGCAGATAATTTGTTAACATTAGGTTTCTCTCATCAAACGAACATTTTCTCTTTTCGTTCTTAATGCAATCGATAATTATGTTATGGTGTTATCTTTGATTAACCAATAATTATTTTTTTCCCTTATTATAAGGCGCACCGTGGGTTTTCAATTTTTATCATACAATTTTCATTTAAGCTGTGATATCTACAACTAACAACTAAAAACATTAATTTTGATCTATACAGGTATTTGAGGGTATGCTTGTAAGAGCTGATGTCTTTCTTAGTTTTACCGACCGACTAGCAGCCCCACTCTTTATAAGAGACCAGAAATCACATCATCGGTAAATCGGCACATCATCGGTAAATCGATAACAGTTTTTAAGCGTATGTATGTTGTTTATTATTTCTTATTTTTGAAGATATGCAACGTGGTAACGGGCGGTTTGGGTAACAACTTTATTTTTCTACTGACTTGAAGCCAGAGAAGCATCAGTTGTAATAGATGTCCTCACTTGAAATGGCAAACAAAGATGGGAACTAATTCGAGTCACATGTGATCAGTATGGTAGGTTTGAGTCGTGACTTATAAATGGGTACATGTTTGGTGGATGAAGCCACAGGGTCATTTGCTGGGAAGCGAGGATTGGTCGTGACACATGTACTTCCACTTATTGTTATTCAAGCATCAGTTTTCCATAACTTCTGCACTCGGTGACTGGAAGGGTTATTTATGTGCATTTTTTCTGGCAGATAGAGTTTGTTGGGGGACCCATGTGCTGGAACACACACATATTATCTACCTCTTTGTCTGTTGTGCAAAACTTAAATGCGCTCAATTAGAATACTTTTAATCTTTTAACTATTTGCAGCTGTCAATTTAGTACTTTAGCATATTTATTTTTTAACATTTGAGGTGATTTGGATTGTATTACTTCTCACTTTTTACCTAATTATCTGTTTCTAGGAAAAAGGTTCATCAGAACTCTTGTATAAAGCAATTGGCAGAGCTGTTAACTAGACCGTTGCCGTTTTGGAACTGATTAAGGTTATCAATGTTTCTTTGTTATATATGTATCGACTTTCCACTACGTTCTTCTGATAATAAATTGGCTGCAGTTTGTAGTATAGTATAGTTTTTAGGAGGGTCATGTAATGGGAACAACAGGATATTTGTTAGTATGGAAGCACCCTTTTGTCAGAAGTTAAGTACTCAATACATCAGCCATGACGAAGTTATGGCGTATTTTTACTTAGGTGAGCATATTTTTAGTAGTATGAGCAGGAAAAATTCGACTCCCGATAATATATTCAGTTTCAGTATACACGACTTTCTATTCTTTTATTCATCAGTGATTGTGTTAAGCACGGTTGGTGTTTCTAAGGTATCACGTGTTGAGCAGGCCTCGGTTAACCCGATACATACACCAACGTGTGCACCTCCGGTGTTCAACATCAACAACCAAATAACACATGCCACTCACCACGTCTCAACATAAATGATAATCGCTCAGTTTACATCTCTAATAGTAACAAAGGCTCTGAAAAAATATTGCATTATGCTAACATCTGATGATGTTCAAGGTTAACTATTATTATAAGCAAATGCATAAACAACTTCTTCATTGTAGTAAAACTCGTTTCTTTCTTTCTTAAGGTTTAGTTTTTCTTTCTTCTATTAGGATGATCCACGATGGATCGCTATTCCAATGACAATTGATAGACGTCCAACAAACAACCAAAACTCGAAATCGGTTGGTATTCAAACTATTCTTAACTAAAACGAAACTCAAAACTCGATAAAGCATACATTGCTTTTTGACTATTTAAAAACGTATTAAAAGAAACAAAGATTGAGTAATGCAAACTAAAATGACATTTCAAACCATCTCACTTTTTCTTATTGGGATGCCATTTTCATTAACTGAATGAAGGAACAACACAAATCACAACAAACACATAAAATCCAACATTAAAAAACATGAAAGGTCATTGTTAGTCATAGGATGTAAATGGAATAGAAAGTGTTGCAACGTAGCAATTGATACTTCTAAAAGTCAACATTAAAAAACATGAAAGATCGTTGTTAGCAGCTAGCAGACATGTCAAAGTGTGAAACTATCACACATACACTCCATGTACACATTACTATGTAATGTTGTTTTTTTAATTTTCTTAAACTTATAATGCGTAACGATACGATGCAAGAAGTATGAAGTTTGGGTACGGTTGAGGCTCAAATTTGGTGGCAAAGAAAAAAGTGAATGTCACGTAGTTTTAACACGAGAATTGCATCATATTTTGTGGAAATATGGTGAGTAAAAAAAAGTGATGTCAAAAGTTAAAAAAGTAGTATCATGGATCTACATATACCATACTTTATTACAAAAAATAGAAAAACAATCATAGCAGCCGAGCAATTAAGTTTGACGCCAGTTATTTTGGCGCTCAACCTGATACAGTGCGCCATTCACAGTTTTGAAGTGGTGGTAACAGCGGAGCTTAACAGCTTATTGTACCCCTCGCTCTAAGAGTGCTATTATGATTGGTTGGAAGCGCCCAATAATTTTTGGTTCAATGCGTCAAAAGTTATTAAAATTGAAAGTTATGTTGGTCAATATAAATTTTTACCCTTTCAAATAATATAGGTTACAAATCATCCCATTAGGAGAGCACTAGGTTGTACAAAGATGTGCGTCATTTTGAATTTGATGCCTTTTCATCTGATCAAATCTTTTAAGCTCTTTGTAAAAGTTAGTAATACTCGACTAATGGTAAAAACCATATAAAAAATGTATGCAAGTCAAATAAGCGAATTGATTATATAAAAAGAAACACACATATTTTTTTAAATTTGCCCTAAACATTATAGAATTTTAAAATAAAAACTTTTATTTAAAAATTAAATACTTTTAGTTTTATATTATTTAATATGAAAGTCTTGTGATGTTTTCTAAATTATAATTTAAAATAAAGTTAATACGAGTTTTATATACTTAGTAAAAGATGAATAATACAACTAATACAAACAAATAAACAAACATTTCAACAATGTTTAAAAAATATAATTTATTAACAATATTAAGCTAAAAAAATGTAAACGACAATTATAAGTCATACCCGCCCATCGGGCGGGTTTTGCCACTAGTAGATATATATATATATATATACTAGTGGCCAAAACTCGCCCGATGGGCGGGTATGATGTGTAAATATCGTTTACATTTTTTATTTAGCTAAATATTTGTGTTAAAAGTTATTTTTAAGCACATTAGAAATGTTTGGCGAATTATTTACGTTTGTTATATTATTTTATTGTTTTCGTAGTAATCATGTAAAACTCGTATAACTCTATTTTAAATTGTATGCTACAATGCAAAAAAACTTTTACATTAAGTAATATAAAAATTATAAAAAGTTATTTTTTAAATGAGATTATGTATTTGTGGACATTTCGTCGATTTATACAATATTATTCTACATTAAACTTATAAACATGATGCACCTAATTAAAAATCAAGTTCAAGAAATTATTATAATACACCTCTTATAACACATTAACTATATTTTATGTTTAAATATTTAATTTATAAGTATGATGCATGATGCATTTAATTTAAATTTTTAAACATGATACATTGAAATGTTTATTTTAGTTTTAAGAATAGTTCGGACAAATAAAAGTTCTAGAAAATCAATAAATATGTAAAGAGCAAGCGAATTTCCAGTTACTTCAATAATCATGAACATTCAGAAGCATGATTTCCTTATCATCTCTACCTATATTAGTGTGTTTACATTGTAGAGAAAGAAATCAAGGAAGGGTCATTTTCGTGTTTAAGAATACATTTTTACTTCAAGAAAACAATCTCTAAGATGCCTCATGTACGGATAGCTGATTAAAAACTAAGTGTCCTTGCAATTCGGGGTGGGAATCAGGTCGAGTTAGTCGGGTTCTGGTTATTCGGGTCGAATCGAATTTGGATTGAGGGTAAAAATAATTTACCTGAACCCGACCCGAGTTGAACTCGGGATAGTCGGGTGTTGGTTTATTCGCGTTCGGGTCAACCTGAGTATGGGTAAAAATATAAAAATAAGTTTTTTTATTTTTTAAATAGAAATTAAATAAAATTTATTTATAAAAAATAAAAAACAATAAAAAAACGTATTTGAGTCAATCGGGTTGACCCGAACCCGAATTAAGTATATCTTTTTTACCTGATTTCAAATTCGAGTTAGTCGGGTTGACCCGATTAACACGAATTCAAATTTGAACCCGGCTAACCTGATAGGTGTGAAAACATCCATCCTTTTACCACTTATTGCTTGCTAAAACGAGACCAAAACGCGTATCTAATGTCATTTGTTTGGAATTATGCGTGGTTTGTGTGTTTGTTGTTTTTTCAGAGCCAACCGGATAAATATTGAAGAAAACATGGGATTGCACGGGTTTTATCGAAGAAAAAGACGAAAATAGTCCAAGAGATGCAAAAGATTTGAAGTCAATGGGCCTATTTTAAGATTTATCGAAGAAAAGGACCAAATATGGAAGATTTACATATGTCGAAGAACTCAAGTCTATTAAATGAAGAAATTAAAAGACGAGTTGAATTTATTCGTCGACAAATCCCGAATCGAAATCGAAAACGTCAACTTTTCTGAAAAGACGAGAAGACAAAAAGAAAGGGAGAAAGCCCACTCACCAAACCAAGCCAAGGCCTATAAATAGAGACCTTCCTTCACATTTGAAGACTAGTTTTTCTTTCTGTTTGTTTTCTCCTAGTTCGTAGGAACACCAACTCCATTAAGGAGTTTGGTGATTTTTATTTTTCTTTGATTCCTCCATAATATTGTAAGTTTAATCTTTCCTTTTGTTTGTTTGAATCTTAATCCTTAATACAAGTTTCCATTTAATCTCTCTTTCTTTTCTTGTTGATTCAAAGTTCTAAGTTTTTATTTTATTGGTTTTGATCTTCAAAAACAAGTGGGTTTTGTGTTTTAGTTGATTTGGTTTGATGATTATCATTAGTAAATGATTAGTGGTTAAATTGGTTTAAGTTTTGGTTAAAAACTTGGTTGATTTTGGTAAAAATCGTGTTGTTATTGTTTCCCTGTTCTTCGCGTTTTCTGTTTACACAGATTCCGAATCAACAGTTTCTTGTCAATTATTCCGAATGAATGAAATAATCCGAACCAAGTGTTTTCAGAAATTATTCCGGATGAACTAATCATTCCGGATGAGTAAGACATTCCGAATAAACAAATATTCCGAATGAGTCCTTTGTTTTAATTTATTCCGAATCAAGCTTTCCATTTAGTTATTCCGAATCAAGAAAACATTCCGAACCAAGGCCTTTCAATTTTATTCTGAACCAGTAGATATTCCGGATGAGTTGATTATTCCGGATAAAGAAGATATTCCGAACTAGCACTTATATTCCAGATAAGTGGATTATTCCGGATGAAGCTACATTCCGGATGAAGCAATTTTTCCGAACCAAGCAATATTCCGAGTGAAGCAATTATATTCCGGATCAACACTTATTCCGAACCAAGCAAATATTCCGGATAAGCAAGGTATTCCGAATGAAGGAGTTTCCGAATGATCGCTTTGTTTTAGATTATTCCGGATAAAGGGTTATTCCGGATAAAGGGTTTATTCCGCATGAAGCAAATCATTCCGAATAAAGCAAGATATTCCGGATGAAGGTTTTTGTCTAATATATTCCGAATAAAGGATATATTCCGGATCAAGCATTTTATTCCGAATCAGCAACTTTTCTGAGTTAAGGTATTTTACTGTTTTATTTTAATTCAAGTTTTATTTTTATTAATTGCTTTTAGTATTTTTATTATTTCACGCACTTACCTTTTTAGTAGAAATAGATCAAAAGCTCCCCCTTTTAGTTACCAAGAACAAAGATTCCACTTTGAACCGTGATCGATTCGAGAAGATACCGAGAACGAAACAACGATAAATTAAATTGGGTACGAGCAACACGAAGAAAGATCTTGCAAAAGCTACATTTTTAACTAATCAAAAATAAGTTATTAAAATGTCGCCGCTGCCGGCTCTTTTCGTAAGGATCAACGGTTTCTTGTGAGAAAAATTGGATTTTGGGATCCGTTCTTTCGGGAACGTTATTTTCAAGCACAAAAATTTTCAAAACCCATAAAAATATAAAATTTTCAAAAATACAAAAACATTAAAAAACCTATAAAAACCAAAAATATTTTCTCTTGCATTTTCTTTTTTAGTGTATGCGTACTCGATCAACGTCTTATCCCGAGCCTGAGACTCTCGATAATTTAGACATGGCCGGTGTACACAACAACAATAATAATCCACCTCACCCCAACATGAATAATCCACCCCTACCCGACCTACGAACCATGGAGGAGCTATGCCAACCTACGATGAATGGACGCGGAGGCCCGATTGCGCCGATGCAAATCACGGCTCAGGAGTTTTCGTTGAAGCATCACATGATTCAACAAGTGCAAACTAATCCATTTCGCGGATTGCCAGATGATGATGCCAACAAGCACCTCGACAAATTCATTACCATTACCCAAAGCATGAAGATGCCCGGTGTTTCTATGGACGTACTTCTCCTTCAACTCTTTCCCCACACGCTTTCTCACCATGCCGAAAAATGGTTTGACCGTCTCCCAAAGAATTCTATTCATACTTGGGACGACATGACTCAACGCTTTTTGTCGCGCTACTTCCCACCATCCATGGTCACGAGCCTTCGTAACCAAATTAGTGGATTCATGCAAGACAATGATGAATCGCTCTTTGATGCTTGGGAACGATACAATGATTTGATCAACCGTTGTCCAAATCACAACATGCTCCTCGTCACTCTCATTGATACTTTCTACAATGGTCTCACTTTTCGTGATCGTGACACGATCAACGCCGCCACCGGTGGTACTTTTATGAAAAGGAGACCGGAGGAGTGTCGAGAGTTGATTGAAAACATGACTACTCACCACAAGAATTGGGATTTACCCGCATCCTCAAGATCTAATCCGAGAGTCAATGTTTCATCTACTTCTTCCACCACCGACATGTCTGCCATGGAACGAGCCATTATCGAAATGAGCAAAAATATGCAAATTTTGGCTAGTAACCATACTCAACAAGCTAAAGCCGTTGCTATTTCTTGTGATACATGTGGTGGTCCTCATTCTTACAATGATTGTCCTTCTACTCAAGGCAATTTTTGTGAAAACGTTAACGCGGCATATGGTACTTATCCCACGGGAGGCTATCAAGCTCGTCCTCAAGGAGACCGTAACTTGCGAAGTTATCGTTCAAATAACTATCTTGCACCACCCGGTTTTACTCCTCAAAAGCAAAACCAACAACAAAGCTATAACCGAAATAACCAAACCCAACCTCGTGCTAACAATCAATATCAATCCCAAAGAAACCCATACCCACCTCAAGGAAATTCTCAAGCTTACCAAGCTCCACCTCTCAATCAACCAACGGCGTTGAATCAAGACATCGAGACGTTCATGAGGACTAATAGAGAGATGGTGACGAATCTTAAGAGTCAATTCATCAACTTGAAGGGAGACATGGTGAAACAAGTGAGCGATATTCGAGCCGAGCTAAGGAATGAAATGGCAAAACAAGGCAATGATATTCGCACAGACATGAGAGACTCTTTCAGCACTCAAGCGGATAATATACGTGATATGATCAGTTCGCTCTTCCAAGGTAATCAACCCTCTTCTTCGGGTACTCTTCCGAGTAACACCGTTGCTAATCCAAGAGGGGAGATGAAAGCAATCACCACTCGTAGTGGAAAAGGTTATACGGAACCCGAGCTTCCTACACCTCCACCCGTGATTGTGAACAAGGAAAAAGAGCAACTTTCCTCACCTCCTTTATCTTCTACCCCCATTCCCCCACCACCCGCGGTTGTGAGTGATCCTATTCCTCTAAAGCCTTCCTCTTCATCCGATATACCTTATCCTTCAAGGTTGATGAAAGAGAAGCAAAAGAGCAAGGATGATATTCAAGTTTCAAACTTTCTTAAAATGTTTAAACAATTGAATTTTAACATCTCCTTTGCCGAGGCTCTCACTCACATGCCTAAATATGCAAAGATGTTTAAAGATCTTCTTAGTGACAAGGAAAAGCTTCTTGACATTGCTCAGACCTAACTTAATGAGAATTGCTCCGTGGTTCTCTTAAGGAAATTGCCCACCAAACTTAGTGATCTGGGTCGCTTCTTGATTCCTTGCAACTTCTTGGGAGTAGAGAATTGCATGGCCCTAGCCGATCTAGGTGATAGTATAAACTTAATGCCTTTAAGTGTTTGGAAGCAATTATCTCTCCCCGAGCTAGTCCCCACCAAAATGACTTTGGAATTAGCTAACCGCACGGTTGCTTATCCAGTGGGGTTAGCCGAAGACGTCTTCGTTGGCGTTGACAAATTCACCTTCCCGGCGGATTTTGTTGTCGTTGACTACGAGATGGATCCTCGTGTTCCATTAATCGTTGGACGTCCCTTCTTGAGGACCGGTCGCACTCTCATTGATGTAGCCGCGGGCGAAATAATCATGAGAGTTGGTGACGATCAAATTGTCTTCAACATGGGTAAGACTTCTAAGCAACCTTATTCATATGAGAGTGTTAATGCTATTGATGTTCTCGATGAGGCTTGTGAAAAACACTTTCATGATGCTTGCAAAAGTAATCTCTCTTCTCTACCCAATGTTGAGACCGTTGCCTCAGTCACTCCGTCATTGACTCCTTTTGGAGAAAGTGACTTTCTTTTGGATGATTTTGAAGCTAGCTTGGGTCCACTTGATCTTAAGTATGATGATTCTCCCACCAATTGGGAAGAAGACATTCGTACAATTGAGAAACTTCTCAATGAAGACCCTTTTTCTCCTCCTTCTCCTAAAGAGGTGACTAATGATGATCCATCGTTAGTTACACCATCTATTGGGGATCCTCCCACTCTTGAGCTTAAGGACTTACCTCCTCATCTCGAGTATGTTTTCTTAGAAGGCATTGATCAACTTCCCGTTATCATTGCTAAGGACTTAAAAGCCGATGAGAAAACTCGTCTCATTGAAGTTCTCAAGAAACATAAAAGAGCTATCGCTTGGAAAATCTCCGATATTCGCGGAATTGATCCTCACTTTTGCACACATAAAATTCTCATGGAGGACGACTTTAAGCCCACCATTCAAAGCCAACGAAGGGTGAATCCTAAAATCCATGACGTTATCAAAAAAGAGGTTATCAAACTTCTTGATGCGGGCATGATTTACCCTATCTCGGATTCACCATGGGTTAGTCCAGTCCATTGTGTGCCTAAGAAAGGCGAAATCACCGTTGTGCCCAATCAAAACAACGAGTTGATTCCTACACGTCTCGTTACTGGGTGGAGAGTTTGTATAGACTATCGCAAACTTAATGATGCCATGAGAAAGGATCATTTCCCTCTTCCTTTTATGGACCAAATGCTTGAACGTTTAGCGGGTAATGAATATTACTGCTTTCTAGATGGTTTCTCGGGTTATTTCCAAATACCCATCGATCCTCAAGATCAAGAGAACACAACATTCACTTGTCCCTATGGCACATTTGCCTACAAAAGAATGCATTTTGGCTTATGCAATGCCCCTAGGACTTTCCAAAGGTGCATGTTGGCTATCTTCCATGACATGGTTGAGCAAACCATGGAAGTCTTCATGGATGATTTCTCGGTCTTTGGGGATTCATTCTATTCTTGCCTTGCCAATTTAGAACGTATGCTTAAGCGGTGTGAAGACACTTGCCTTGTTCTGAATTGGGAAAAAATGCCATTTTATTGTAAAATAAGGCATTGTGCTAGGACACAAAATCTCAAAAGCCGGTCTTGAAGTCAACCGTGCTAAAGTGGATTTCATAGCCAGATTACCTCCACCTTCAACCGTGAAGGGTGTGAGAAGTTTCCTGGGTCATGCGGGCTTCTATCGTCGATTCATTCAGGATTTTTCTAAAATCGCTCGCTCGATGACCCACCTCTTGGAAAAAGATACTCCTTTTATCTTTTCCAAAGAGTGTATTGAAGCCTTCAATCTTATAAAGGATAAGCTAACTAAGGCACCGTTCTTGGTTACCCCTAATTGGGAGCTACCTTTTGAGTTGATGTGTGATGCTAGCGACTTTGCTATTGGAGCGGTTTTGGGCCAAAGAGTGAATAAACACTTCCAACCAATCCATTATGCTAGCAAGACAATGACGGGGGCTCAATTGCATTATACGACAACCGAAAAAGAGCTTTTAGCTGTTGTCTATGCTTTTGAAAAATTTCGCCCCTATCTTGTTTTATCCACCACCATTGTCTACACGGAGCATTCCACGTTGAAGTACTTGATGACTAAGCACGACTCTAAACCAAGACTTCTTCGCTGGGTTTTACTCCTTCAAGAATTTAACATTGAAATTCGTGACAAAAAGGGTGCTGAAAACCTAGCCGCGGATCATCTAAGTAGACTTGAGGATCCATATCAAGGGGATCATCCGAACAAAGAGATCAATGACTCTTTTCCCCTTGAGACCTTAATGTCTATAAATCTCAATCTTGATGACACCCCGTGGTTTGCCGACATTGCAAACTAGTTAGCGGGTGGTGTTCTAATCAAAGGGTTAACATCCCAACAAAAGAAAAAGTTCTTGAATGATGTTAAGACCTACTTTTGGGATGACCCTTTTCTCTTCAAACAATGCGCTGATTTGATTATTCGCCGATGTGTTGACGGACCGACAGCTTTAGACATTCTCGAGGCTTGCCACAAAGGACCCACCGGTGGTCACTTTGGTCCTAACTTCACCGCGAAGAAAGTGTTTGAATCGGGATTCTATTGGCCCACCATTTATTGTGACGCTCACGCAATGGTTAAAAACTGTGATGATTGCCAAAGACAAGGCAAGATCACACATAAAGATGAGATGCCTCAAAATTTCATACAAGAATGTGAAATCTTTGATGTATGGGGCATCGACTTTATGGGGACATTCCCTTCTTCTAAAAGAAACAAATATATCCTTGTCGTCGTTGACTACGTTTCTAAATGGGTTGAAGCCAAAGCTTTACCCACTACTGACGCAAGGGTGGTTTGTAATTTCTTGAAACAACTATTTGCTCGATTCGGTGTTCCTCGTGCTATAATTAGTGACCGCGGGACTCATTTTTGCAATGATCAATTTGCAAGAGTCATGGCTAAGTATGGTGTCAATCACCGTCTTTCCACCGCTTATCATCCTCAAACCAACGGTCAAGCCGAGATATCCAACCGTGGATTGAAGCGAATTTTGGAACGTACTGTGGGAGAGCATCGTGCCTCATGGGCCGATAAACTTGATGATTCTCTAATGGCTTTCCGTACCGCCTATAAGACACCGATTGGTTGTACACCTTATCGTCTTGTGTACGGGAAAGCATGCCACCTCCCTATCGAGCTGGAACATAAGGCATATTGGGCCTTGAAGTAGGCTAACTTTGACATCAACAAAGTCGGTGATCTTCGCAAGATTCAACTCAACAAGCTAAATGAACTGAGGAATGAAGCTTACGAGAACTCATTGATCTACAAGGAGAAGACCAAGATCATCCACGATGCTAGAATTAATAACCGAGAGTTCCACGTTGGTGATCAAGTCTTACTTTTTAACTCTCGGTTGAAGATCTTCTCGGGCAAGTTGAAGAGCCGCTGGTCTGGTCCATTCACCATCGCCAAAGTCTTTCCCTATGGCACCATTGAGCTTTCTCAGCCAAATGTGCCCAATTTTAAGGTGAATGGCCAACGTTTGAAGTTGTACTTTGGTGAGGACATCTCTCATGAGATGATTCCATCCCTCACCACGTTTCCCATGAACTAGTTTCGGGACCGAGTCAGGCTCGTGACTCGGTTAACAAAAACAAGCGCTCCTTGGGAGGCAACCCGAGTATCTATCCCCCCTTTACCGTTTTTCATCCTAAGTGTAGGGGGAGCTATATAGGTTGCTTGTGTTTGTATGGTGATGTGATTACAGGGATAAATGCACTCTTGGAATCTTTGAAGAACCGTGCTCCCATGTTATCCGCAATTCCGGTTCTATCTCTCAACTATCGTGATTTAATTTTCTTCATACTCACATTTGAAATTGATCACTTTAGTTGTCTCCTCCTTAACTTGATTTAACCAACGTGCACAATGTCATAAGTGTAAGGGAGACTTTTCCCACATGCTTAAACATTGAGGACAATGTTTATAGTAAGTGTAGGAGAGACTTCTATCGAAGTTTTAAGTGGACTTTTCCATTAAAGTGCCTTCATTTAACCGGAAAATTCGATTTTTCGACAGTTTTCAAAATTTTTAATCTATTTTGGCCTAGTTGTATAGTTGTATTTTCCTTCCTTATGGTTATTTTCTTTCCTTGCTAAAATAAAGTTTAATGAAGTGGTTTTAAAATTTTTCAAAGTCGTGAATATTTTGACTCAACCCGAGTTTACTTATCTAAGTTTACTCTAGCTAGTATCCTTAACGTGTTTAAGTCAAGTTTTGCTAGGCTTTTATATAGGGAACTTTAAAACGTGAAAGTCTTAACTCTCACGGGTTAAGAACAAGAACTTTTCGCAAGTTCCTATAATTGATCCTAGAGAATCGTTTATCAAGGGAACTTTAAAACGCAAATTCTAAACTTGAAAGAGTCTAAGTAGATGCAAGATCCTATAGATGACTCGAAAACCCAAAACTTTGATTTAATTGGCTAAGCATCCACGAGTCTCATTCCTTGAGATTTTAAATTGTGGAGAACGAGAGATGATAGAGTCAATTATAAGTTTGGTATTATTTCGTGAATTTATGTGAGTTAATTATAAGCCTATTCTCCCATCGCTTGCTAATAAATTTATCTGCTATAAATAAGGTTGTACGATTTGAAAATTTACTTAGCTTCTAGCACAAGATCGTTTAAAATTTGCTCGGTATTAATTAGAGTTCATAGCCAAGGCATAACTTATTGAAGCGGGATGCGAAGATTGGCGAGTCCGAAAAGGCCCTAACAAGGCATGAGGGCTACATTTTGTTGCTAAAGATCCAAAAGTGATGTGAAGAATCATTTATCGAAAATCAATATGAAGGATCGAGACACACGACGAAAGCAAGAACTCCCCAAAAGATCATGGAGAAGTCTATCCGAAAAGACCCTAGCAAGTTATGAGGATAAATAGATCCAAGTCCTAAAAGGAGTCGGATCGTTGTATATCAAAGTCCAAAATAAAGATTGGAGAAAAATGAAGAAGTCGTGGTCCAAATATGAAGAATCTCTCAAAACTTCAAGTGAAGGAATTCCTATTATGAAGAGAAGACCATAATTTCAAGAACGTCTCTCAAAGATTTGAAGTATGAAGTCGCTACCAAATATCGGTCCGAGAAAGGTCTCAAATCGTGAAGCGAGTTATGCCAAGATATGAACTTTATGAGGTCCCAAGAAGCAGTTTTAAAAGATTTTGTCCTTTAGCTAACTATTGATTAAATCGTCCCACTTTGTTTTCAGCCTAAATAACTATCGAAATAAGTCAAACAATGCATCCTCGTGATCATTCAAGACAACAATAAAATATAAGAGATACACCTAGGAATAAGGGAGTCTAAGTGAATAATTGGGCCACATGAGTTCGTGTTAGTTTGCTAACTTATAATAACAATGATCTCGTTTTTAAGCTTGGTATGGGGAACGTGAAACTTGAGAATGATGAACATTCATGACAACCTAAAACCCAATGTAAGTCTTTAAATACTTTACTTGTTTTGTTCTTTTGGTTTCCTTAGTGTTTAGAATTTAATAAAGGCTAAGGTGGATTATTTATGATGAGACATGTAAACCGTGCTTTAAAATTAATGCATTGCATGAGGGCATGGCAATGGTTAAGTGTAGGGGATTTGATAGATGTGAAAACACCCATCCTTTTACCACTTATTGCTTGCTAAAACGAGACCAAAACGCGTATTTAATGTCATTTGTTTGGAATTATGCGTGGTTTGTGTGTATGTTGTGTTTTCAGAGCCAACCGGATAAATATTAAAGAAAACATGGGATTGCACGGGTTTTATCGAAGAAAAAGATGAAAAGACGAAGTCTATAGTCCAAGAGATGCAAAAGATTTGAAGTCAATGGGCCTATTTGAAGATTTATCGAAGAAAAGGACGAAAGATGGAAGATTTACATATGTCGAAGAACTCAAGTCTACTAAATGAAGAAATTAAAAGACGAGTTGAATTTATTTGTCGACAAATCCCGAATAGAAATCGAAAACGTCAACTTTTCTTAAAAGACGAGAAGACAAAAAGAAAGGGAGAAAGCCCACTCACCAAACCAAGCCAAGGCCTATAAATAGAGACCTTCCTTCACATTTGAAGACTAGTTTTTCTTTCTGTTTGTTTTCTCCTAGTTCGTAGGAACACCAACTCCATTAAGGAGTTTGGTGATTTTTATTTTTCTTTGATTCCTCCATAATATTGTAAGTTTAATCTTTCCTTTTGTTTGTTTGAATCTTAATCCTTAATACAAGTTTCCATTTAATCTCTCTTTCTTTTCTTGTTGATTCAAAGTTCTAAGTTTTTATTTTATTGGTTTTGATCTTCAAAAACAAGTGGGTTTTGTGTTTTAGTTGATTTGGTTTGATGATTATCATTAGTAAATGATTAGTGGTTAAATTGGTTTAAGTTTTGGATAAAAACTTGGTTGATTTTGGTAAAAATCGCGTTGTTATTGTTTCCCTGTTCTTCGCGTTTTCTGTTTACTCAGACTCCGAATCAACAGTTTCTTGTCAATTATTCCGAATGAATAAAATATTCTGAACCAAGTGTTTTCAGAAATTATTCCGGATGAACTAATCATTCCGGATGATTAAGACATTCCGAATAAACAAATATTCCGAATGAGTCCTTTGTTTTAATTTATTCTGAATCAAGCTTTCCATTTAGTTATTCCGAATCAAGAAAACATTCCGAACCAAGGCCTTTCAATTTTATTCCGAACCAGTAGATATTCCGGATGAGTTGATTATTCCGGATAAAGAAGATATTCCGAACCAGCACTTATATTCCGGATCAGTGGATTATTCCGGATGAAGCTACATTCCGGATGAAGCAATTTTTCCGAACCAAGAAATATTCCGAGTGAAGCAATTATATTCCGGATCAACACTTATTCCGAACCAAGAAAATATTACGGATAAGCAAGGTATTCCGAATGAAGGAGTTTTCCGAATGAACGCTTTGTTTTAGATTATTCCGGATAAAGGGTTATTCCGGATAAAGGGTTTATTCCGCATGAAGCAAATCATTCCGAATGAAGCAAGATATTCCGGATGAAGGTTTTTGTCTAATATATTCCGAATAAAGGATATATTCCGGATCAAGCATTTTATTCTGAATCAACAACTTTTCTGAGTTAAGGTATTTTACTATTTTATTTAATTCAAGTTTTATTTTTATTAATTGCTTTTAGTATTTTTATTATTTCACGCACTTACCTTTTTAGTAGAAATAGATCAAAAGCTCCCCCTTTTAGTTACCAAGAACAACGATTCCACTTTGAACCGTGATCGATTCGAGAAGATACCGAGAACGAAACAACGACAAATTAAATTGGGTATGAGCAACACGAAGAAAGATCTTGCAAAAGCTACATTTTTAACTAACCAACAATCAGTTATTATAACCCGACCCGAATATACTCAGGTCGGGTTCGGGTCGGATTAGATTTATTGATACTATCCATCTATGCGTATAAAAGACTATGCTCACTAACATCCGTACAACATACTTTCATACAATAACTCTAATAAGGTTTTTTCATTATGATCATGAACACTTGCTTAGTCAAATACTAACTTTTTCAAACAATAGAGAAGAATATCAAGACCAATTGTACCTCTGAGTTGAATAGTACTCCGTACCTCATATAGGTCATCAATGGTGTAAAACCTTTGAAGATAATAGTGTGCATTTAAACCATGGGTTTTTACCTTTGAAGATAATAGTGTGCATTTCAACCATGGGTTTTTGGCGATAAGCAGCCAATGTAACATGAATGAGATTAAATTATAGTCATACCATTTTTCATATATTTTAACACGATCATCTGGTTCTGATATAAGTCATGGTCATGACCAGGTCTAACATAAACATAAATATAATATGTCAACTTATCTCAAGCATGCAAACAACCCACCATCAAAAGTTAACATTTAGCCACTGCTGTGTTGGTTCA
Organism: Glebionis coronaria; assembly: GCA_025667525.1. Taxonomy (NCBI): domain Eukaryota; kingdom Viridiplantae; phylum Streptophyta; class Magnoliopsida; order Asterales; family Asteraceae; genus Glebionis; species Glebionis coronaria. The sequence continues at coordinate 138,357 of JANFOE010001224.1, forward strand.
TTGATTTATTCAACCGTGTGTTTATCTAGAATTGTAATTAATTTACAATACCACTTGTTCTTCCTTTCCTTGTGTCTTTTTAGGTTCCCTTCAGAATCTTACTTGTCACTCAGCAACTCATCATAAGAACCATCATAGTCTTTTTAAACTTCTGATATAGATATCATTCTAGTACTTCCACCAACTTTTTTTTCTTTGATCTGGGATAACCGTGACGACTCAAGAAATGCACTTCATTGAGGGGATCCCACGGCTCATTTTTGTGCGCTCAAGCTACACTCCTCACGCCCTCTAGTAACTCTGGGTTTCGAGGGTCATGTTTCAAACCCTCCTGGTATGTCTCTAAAGCTTTGTTAAATTCCTTCATGAAAAATTGGATTGCACCTTTTCTAGTGTACCCCTATGAGAATTTTGGATTAATCTATATGCACTTCTCTGCATCCTTTAGACCCTCTAACATGGCCCCAAGTTTTGTATAGGAATCAGCTCTATTAGTATGACTACAAAAAGAAAACCAACAGCCGCCATCAAAGTGTGTTCATAACTAAAGATGTACTATAAGCACATAGCTGACAGTAATATACTAATATTACACCACTTTTTTCACAAGAAGTTGATAATAATTGGGTAAGGCTCAGAGCACATTAACCTACCAAAGAAAAAAGAAACCTTTACGTCCTTGGGATTTCTCCTCAAACCTTCCGTGTAGTGCTTAATAGCATCTGGATATTTCTGCTCTTTGAAGTATTATTCATTACCTGAAGTACATATAAAATATTATTAATGATGTTGGAAAAAAAATAGTCTAATAAGATATTTACAATATGTTTTTACAAACAATATTTACAAAGAGTAGAAATTTTTTTGCCACTATGAGAATGAAAATGAGAAATAGTAATACACCTCTTTCACGCTCCTTTTTAGCAAGTTCAGGGTCATAATATTCTTGTTGTTCTAATTACTTTTTAGCTCTCTCTGCATCATTGAGCTATTTCAAAGTTGAAGCAACAGTTGTAACAATAATTTGTTGTAAGGTGAATAACAGCTCAATTAAAAACCATAACAAAGTGTTAAATGAAAGTTAAACCCCAATTCCAACGACTAAAGTGTTAGAATCGGCCGATTTAGTTTGAGACCCAAAACTCCCATCTACATTTGTTGCAAACCTCCCATACTCTGGCTTCACATTTAATGCAGCTTCAGTGGTTTCAATTAGCCATTCCGACCATACCCAATTTCAGTAAGCCAATAAGTGACATATATGAGCGTGAGCGTCAATGAAAAAAAACATATCAGATGTACAAACACTCTATTTCTTTCTTAGTGAGTCAACTCAAGACCTCCCATTTACTAAACGACTGCTCTAATTAACTGATCCATGAAAGCAAGTTGATGTATGTGCCTGCATCTGGTGGCATCCTACTACACTAATCAACTGACCACATATCAATACATTAAGTATAGTACTATAATCTCAATAGTTAAGAAACAAATTAGGGACTATATATCACTCTGTCACAACATATCGAATTTGTTAAAGCGTGTGACTGATGGCTTAGCTAAATGTGTTTATATGCTATATAAAATCAGCATGCTTATTTACACCCTTTTAGATGAAATATATTTACTCCCATTCAATTGATCCATTCCAATTATCAAAACTATGAAAATATGATTTACTAAGATTGAACCGTTACTCACCTTGATTCTCAACGTCGATTGAATTGTGCGCTCAGTTTGCTTAGCGCGGATATGCAAAGGAGCATAAGAGTTGTTTCAGACCGATATGAACTATCCGTGGCCACAAAACATCAAAATTAAAATACCTATGAACATGCTATCCAAACTTTTAGAAATATGCGATACTATTCTGATCCGTCTAGGGGTGAGGGTGGATTTGTAAAGAAGCACAAGAGTTGTTCCAGACCGATATGAACAATCCGTGGCCATAAAACATCAAAATCAAAATACCTATGAACATATAACTTTTAGAAATATGTGATACTATTCTGTTTCCTCGAGTAGCGAGGGTGGATTTGCAAAGAAGCATAAGAGTTGTTTCAAACTTTTAAAAACATGTGATACTATTCTGATCCGTCTAGTGGTGAGGGTGTTACCTCAAAAGTGGGATTGCTCAGATTGAGTGCTACAATAATTAAATAAAAAAATCTAATTGTGTGCTCTATGAAAATTAAACATATCAGATGTCCAAAAAAATCTATTGAATGCAGTTTAAAAGGGGTGTTTGAAGAATGCAGTTTAAGTTTAACGGGGTGTTTGAGATTGTCAACTATATATCATAAGGTGAAAATGTTTATTGATCTTAAAATGCTACGAAGTAAACGTGATTTGTGAGTAATATAAAAATTTGGTTTCTATAAATCCATGAACTCTAGGGTACACCTTGTCTGTCCTATAAATCTAGTAGCACAATTAGCAAAAGTCAATGATCAAATAAAAAGAAAAAACGTCAACTTCCAATACCATATAGCTAGCAGGTATATAAGTTGTCATCATTAGCACCAGAATGCTAAACGAACTGGTTAAGCTTAGCACTTTTAACCAAGCTTTTTTTATATAATACCTAACTTGCAATATACATACTTATGTGCCAAAATATATAGTCATATAAAATATTACTAACAACGTAATCATTTAAATACCTTGCATTATGAATTGCCCGAACGAGGAAGTTGGAGATATATCCAGATTATAGTTTTTAATTTTATTAACTTGTACATATCTATGCCAACTTGTGATGGCACGTAAAGTGGATACATCTTTAAGATCTCCAAGGTATCACACAGAGAAAGTGATATAATTAGTTCCGTGTATAAAGAAAGAAACAACAAAACGTTTAGAGAAAATTATATATCGAAAACAGGAAAATATAATGTAATCTCTACAAACAGTGCACAAAGAATTTTGCGCAGAAAAAACTAAGAGGAGGGTAATCATCTACGCAGGTGTCCTCTTGAAGGCGAAAGACGCCCAGAGTCAGATTATTTTATATCATCGTTCATTAATGATTCGGTCCAATCAGGGGTGAGTGCCATCTAGGAAAATCTTCTAAAATGCACCATGGATTTGCAGCCTAAAACATGACACCTAAAAGTACAAAAACATAGCTACCAAATATAGATCCGATGTAAAGAGCACACTTTAATACAGAAGTTTTGTTTGAGAAGTACCTGATGAGGTTTTAGTGGAGTTCTTTTAACCCTATCCATAAATAAGGGTGTTGAGCGTACTTATTTCAACTTGTTTTTATGTACATACACTAATATACGTTAATAAGCAGTTCTACTATGAACAAATATTACGTTAATATGTATCAAAACATAATAGTTCATTACGTACTCATGCAATTTTAATCTAGCAAAATTAGGTTAGGCACATACCAGAAACCAAGGCAAAGAGGACAAACTGTTCAATTGCAAATTTTAAAAGAAAATCAATAGTGCCATAACAACATAGGGATTATTAGAGCATGATTCACGTGTTCTCTCGTATGTCCAAAGACCCATCATAAAAATTCCACAACTCATTTATCTAATCACATATCATCTTCCACAATAACTTTCGTCCTATCATTGGCTGGAATAGCTCACATACAACATAAGAAAAATTAAGTGCAGTGTTGTCCATATACCATGATGATCTACAATCATGGATTAGTCAACAAAAAAATTAAAGTTTGCTATAGCCTACCTAGGAGCCCAAGTCGCAGTCCTCTTAACGGGGTAGCAGGAATCATAGTCTAGTAAGGATGCAGGAGTAAGATTCGTAGTCGTAGCTAAAACAGAAGTGTTGATCCACGTGATTACAACAGATAGTGTCTACCCAATGAATAGGTTATTCATTACAAATATTTATAACTTTATCCGAATCCAAAGAGAAAATCAGCAAACAACCAACTACATACAACTAAGTCACTCTTGTCACAATTACTGCAGTTGTGCCACAATGAACATCCAAAGCTTGTAACACCTGGTACGTACCTGCTATTATTCATCATCTTCCAACGTTAGTCACAGTTCATTGAATTGTAAAAGAAAACTTTATTTAACTAACTTGACGTGTATTAGTTACTAACCATCATCTTTTCAACATTTGATCGTGTTTCTGGGTCTAGGTTACAAAGCTTATTGATCTCAGGTTCCACTTTAATGAGTGTTGATTTTAGGTTCGCCCTTGACCATACATTTCCACCTTTCCATTTCATCATGTTTGGTTAAAATTTTAGATAGAATTTTGATCCTCTGAGAAAAAAAATAACATAAAAGATCAGTTATCAGTAAACTAAAGAAGATACAACAAACTACATCACATATATAGATCAACAAAGTTGTAGTTTGAATAAGTATACATATGCTCCAGAAACAATCATCCACCTTGACAGGCTTGTAGAAGTCCCCCTCAAGTATCGTTCGTTCAGCAACCCGGGTCATCAATTTTCGTAGTGTGTTCGGTCTTAAAGTCACTTACAATATCAGGAGATTTCTAGGCCAACCAATCTTCTAAAATATGCATCCTTCATTTCTCGCCCTGATCATTATATTCCATGTATCAATCTGCCCAATATCAGTTCGCCGTCCTTTTCTTTCTTCTCACACACAAAGTTATGTGTATTTGTTATGTCCTCAATGGCTCCTTCATTGGTGGAAGAGACTTGCTATCCTTTAATTCTGTTGGCTTTCCGCATTAGCCTGTTCAATCCAAATCACGTTTGGTATGTAAGAGTTTATTCAGGATTATGTGGCGATCATGAAGAAGATAGTAGAGTTCTATTTTTGGCTTACCTGTTCAGTCAAGATGGCCTTTATCAATGTCTCATCTTAATTTTCTATGGTTGTAATTTGATCTTTAGCTTCATTAAGATGTCTATTTTTCTCCCTCGGCGAACATGACATCATATATGAAGACAAATACATGAACCTGCAAAGAGAGACAAAAAACAAAACATAAAAACTTTTTGGTAAAGGTTAATTTAGTACATCCAAACACCTTTAAAGTGCTTAATATCCTTTCCAAGATACAACATGCTATTAATATGCAATCCAAAAGCATGGCGCATGTAGTAAGGTTCATTAAGGTACCATTCCATAAAGCAATACATTTATAAGTAAACGATATAATATTCGTCACCTTTCCAAGTAATCCTTCTTAAGATTATCACTTCATCTTCATTGTTAGCATACTCAGCCTCGACAGATCACCCCAAAAACTGAAAATAACCGCTTTTGATCATAGGGCGTGTGTTCCATAACATTCAACACAAAAAAAACTATCATTAGGGATAAATAACGACAAACATGCAAGCATTAGTTATATCAAACAATTAGACAGATGAACACACAACCTGAATGAATTAGTAAAAAGTAAGTATCAACCTAATTTTGTTTTGATAACAAATCAAGGACAACTTGGGTCCATAAGCGTTATACATTTGGTATGCAAAAACAATAGATGATTCAATACAGCCAAAACGAAAAAAATAAACTAAAATTTAATGGTTAAAATCGATACCTTTCACCAAATATTTAAAATAAATTAATGTATGCAGCCTTTTTCTAAAGGAAAGCAAAATAATTTTTTGAGAATAGGTAGAAGAGTAGCACACACACATTATAATGAAAAAAAGGTAAAAACAAATTCAATCTAGAGGATATCAGATGTGTATAATACTACCAGATGTGTATGCTAGCTAGCTGATATTGTGATTCAATTCTTACTTGAATACTATCATATCATACTTATGTCATGATGCAGTGCTGATATTGTGATTTAATGCTTACTTGAATACAGTCAAAGGTAAAATTATAGGACTGTAATACATACAAAGTCATAAGTATGACTGTTTATGGTATGAATGCTTGGTATTACACTGTAATAGGCCTAATTCTAACAGTTTCTTTCACCAAACTTACAGCCAAAAGTCTAGAACTGCTAAAAGCTATTTCATAATATTTTTTAAAAAAAAAGAGACGGCAAGATATATTGTAAAACTGTTAAAAACAAAAAATAAACTGGAAGATATATTCTAGAATAATAAAAAACGAAAATTAAAAAAATAAAAAATAAAACGGGACACTTTCAAAGCATATGAAAATTTGTTTCAAGATTTTTCGATATTGACTATTCAAACCGTATGAAAATTTAAAATAAAAAGATATATTTTACAATTGTTAAAACATATTTGGTAATGGTAATCACTTTTTCAACCGTATAAAAATTTCAAATCAAAAGATAATCACGTTTAAATTTGGTAATGATATTTTTAAAAGAAAAAGGACGGCAAAAATTATAAAAAAAATTACTAAAAATAATAAATGTGACATGGCATTATGAGGTGCTTATGTGACATATCGCTCCTCTTATATATCATGTAGATATATATATATATATATATATATATATATATACATATATATATATATATATATATATATATATATATATATATATATATATATATATATATATATATATATATATATATATATATATATATATATATATATATATATATATATATATATATATATATATATATATATATATATATATGCTCCTGTTCCATTGAGAACGTTTTTATTTTGAAAAATTAGAGAAATCTACGTTTGAGCCATTGATTCGAAATTTTTTTGTTGATTCACTAGTTAACATCATTTAATAATGAACTATCAATCATAGGTTTGATTCACAAATCTTTGTAAAATTCGAGTTATGAAATAATTCAGTAAATTTGTGCAGAAAATTCAATATTTAACAAATATCGCAAAATCGAGAGTTTTTTAACGTTGATTCAAAATTTTTGACTCATTTTGTATTATAATCATAGTAAAATGAATCAACACTTGAAAAACTTGAATCAAAGTTAACAAGCTATGGTTTTTGAAAAACCTTCTCAATTAAGAAGGTTTTTTTCCTTCTCAATCGATCTGAGTTCTCTCTCTCTCTCTCTCTCTCTCTCTCTCTCTCTCTCTCTATATATATATATATATATATATATATATATATATATATATATATATATATAATATATATATATATATATATATATATATATATATATATATATATATATAATATATATATATATATATATATATATACTATATATATATATATATATA